>JAPKLW010010342.1:0-11367 GCA_026898455.1 Plectranthus barbatus | reverse complement strand
ATCTGAAAACTGATATAACTGTGCAAACAAGGCTAAATATATTCTAAATCTTGAGCTACCAGCTGACGAGCCAGTCGCCAGTCAGCTGTGTACGCAGAGTGCAAGTTGACTTACCAGCTGACAAGGTCCCAGTCAGCTGAGTAACCAGCAGAGTGCAAGAAACGATTAACCACATTTTCCGCTGCCAAGTTATACCCTGATAATCCGGGACCAACAAGTGGTATCAGAGCGGACGGTTCTTATAGACCGTTCGTATCTGAGTCGCTTAGGACCGTGATCCGCATTTTCTTGCGCTCTATTTGTTTGTCTGTTTGATTAGCTCAGGTACATCAAGATGAATATTCCGAAGCTACTTGACTACAAACCGGAGAAGCACACAACATGGCGAAAGAGGACTCTTATCTCTCTAAAGAGCATCCATTCAGAGATGAAAGATGTGCTAGAAACAGGGCCGATTGAGATCACCAAGATTCAGCACCAGCTAGGAGATCGTCCAGCTGCTGTGATCCCAAAGCCCCAAGAAAAATGGAATGCTGAGGACAGGAAGCGGAATCAGTTGGATTCCATTGCTCATGAGTTGATCCTGGCATGTCTTCCAGAGTCACTGATGGAGGATGCACTCCAGTTTAACAATGCCAAGGGAGTATGGGATTATCTTGATAGTCTATGTCAAGAAACTGATCAAATGAAACGCAACAAATTGCAGGTTGCGGTGGACAAGTATGAGTCCTTCCAGATGCTGCCTGGAGAAACCATCAAGGAGATGGAGGCGAGATTCAACGCCATCGTCAGCGAGCTAAAGTCCCTGGACAGGCAGTGCTCAAATGAAGATTTTAATGCCAAGATCCTGTCCAAGATGCCTAAGGAGGACTGGTTCGTGAAGACCACAGCTCTGAAGGAGAAGGACTTGTCCAAGATGACTCCCAAGGAGTTATTTGCTCAATTGCAGGCACACGAGTGGGATATCCAGATGGTAAACAAGAATGAGGCCATCCGGAACATGGGATCCCCCAGCATCAAAGCTCAAGACGAAGCTTATTTCGTCAAGAAAGACTTCAAATGGAAGACCAAGAAGCCCTTCCATGCTGACAGATCTGCTGCCCAGCACAACCAGCCGAAGGAGATCCAGTCCGCATCAGGATCTCATTCCAAAGGCGGCGAGAGCTCTATCGCAGAACTTGAGCAACAGATGAAACGACTGGCTGTCCTTCTGGAGAAAGCCAAGTCAAAGCAGGGAGTATCTCTGAGCTCAACTGACGGAAAATTCGTCAAGAGAGCTCCCCGTGCTTGCTACCAGTGCCAATCCCCTGATCATTTAAAGTTTGAATGTCCACAGGTGGACAAAAATGAGCGGGAAAGGCTAAAGAAGCTCTTTGAAGAGCGCGCCTCCAAGGCTATGCTGACCAGGACTGAAGTGCCTGACATACCCGACCATGATGATGGGGAGTATGCGTCAGACGAGGAGTCAGAAGAGGAAGCTCTACTGGCACTCATGGCAGCCTTTGGCGAGGAGTCAGCTGAAGGAAGTGCTGACAGTGAAGAGGCACTTGCAGCTGATGATCAGGTACAATCATCAGCTTCCCCAATGCATATCATGCCTTCTATCAGTTTAGACGATTCTGAGTCGCGTTGCTCCGACTCAGAAGCTGTCACTATAGACATTCTTCAAAAAGAATTTTTAAAATTTTATGAAATAAAGAATGTCTTGGCTGGCGAAAATACTTCGCTGAAAGATCAAGTTTCTATTTTGACCAAGGAGATTGAAAAATCGAGGTCAGTCAGTGAAGAGCTAGCCACTTTGAAAAAGACTCACTTTGAGTTGCTCCAAAATTTTCAAATTACAAAAACTGAGCGAGATAATTTTCACAATCTCGTTCTGGAGCAAGAAAATAGAATAAATTTTCTAAATAAAGGCTCAAAAGACTTGGAAGCAGCTCTAAGTCATTGGAGAAAGCCTTCTGATAAGTCCGGGTTGGGATTTACAAAGGATTTGAGCAAAAACCAACCCGAACTCTCAGCTCATAAGGGTAAGGGCAAACTGGTAAATGCATCAGCACCAGCTGGTAATGCCAGTCAGTCCCGTATGGCTGATCAGCATAGGAACCATAAGTCCAGATACATAGGTGAGTCATCAAGACAAAATCCTCAACTGGCAAGATCCTCTGCTGACAGGACGCCAGCATACCCGAAGACGCAGACTAAGCCAAAATATTCTAAGGCAAGGAAGTCAGCGTCAGCTGCCAGTGGAATCCGACAGCCAGCACCAGCTGTCCAGAGATTCCACGCCCAACCTTACAAGTATGCCAGTTGCCAGCATGCTTACAAGGGATCCAAATCTCAGCAGAATACTGAGAGAAGGATATTTCCCGATAGGAGGAACACCTATCGGAGGCCTGAGCCCAATCAAAACCTTTTTTCAAGGGCTGGGAAGGCTAATCATCGTGGTCCACAATTCCAGAGACCACCAAGGCAACACAAGCGGTCGGAAAGAAATTTCCGACACCCTCAGAGGAAGAATACTTCCAGAGGAACCGCACACACAGCCACACCTTCCAAAAGCAAATCCATGCATTATTTTAAAAGGAAGGGAAAGGCCACAAGTGATGTCAGCAAGGGTAACACCGAGCTGAAGATTACTCATGTCTGGATTCCAAAAGGAATGATCCAGAGATCTAACCCTGCAGGACCCGCTGATGATCGGGGACCTAAATAATTTCATTTTCTTGCAGGAACAGGGTCATGCAACACAGCTTCAGAGATCGAGCGAGTGGATCATAGATAGTGGTTGCTCAGCTCATATGACTGGTGAGGAGTTCCTATTTTCTGAGCTCACCAAGGTCAGAGGACCTCCAGTTATTTTTGGTGATAACTCCAAGGGCAGAGTTATTAGCAAGGGCTGCATCGAGAAGGATGATGTCAGAATTGTGAATGTATCCCTTGTCACCAATCTGAAGCACAACCTCCTAAGCATCAGTCAGCTGTGCGACAATGGTTATACCATTGTGTTTGACAAATCAGGGTGCCAGATCAAGAATGAAGAGTCTGGCGAGACCAAGCTGAAAGGTGTCAGGAAAGGAGGTCTCTATGTTGTTGACTGGCAAAGCGGGAAGACTGATACATGCTTTGTAGCCACCAGTTCCATGGAAACAAACTGGCTGTGGCACAAAAGGTTAAGTCATCTAAATTTCAAAACTATTAATTATCTAACCAAGCATGATCTTGTAGATGGTCTTCCCAAGGGCGGGTTCAAGAAGGAAGGAATTTGCAAAGCTTGCCAGCAAGGCAAACAAACTAGGAAGTCCTTCAAGAACCAGTCGCCAGTCTGCCCCAGTACCAGTCAGGTACTCGAGTTCTTACACATGGACCTGTTTGGACCAGTAACACCGCAAACCATTGGAGGAAGATGATATTCGCTGGTGGTAGTCGATGACTACTCGCGCTATACCTGGGTAAAGCTTCTCAGAACCAAGGATGAGGTGAAGACCATTCTTCCAGAGTTGATCATCCAAGCTCAGAAACAGAGAGAAGCTGTGGTAAAGCGAATTCGATCAGACAATGGGACTGAATTCTGCAACAGTCTGCTGATGGATTTTTGCGCGGAGGCCGGAATCAAACATGAGAGATCTACTCCAAGGCAACCGCAGCAAAATGGACTGGCAGAACGTAGGAACAGGACGCTGAAAGAAGCGGTCCGGTCCATGCTGGCTGAGTCCGGCTTGGGACAGAGTTTCTGGGGAGAAGCGTTGGTGACTGCCTGCTATACTCAGAATAGAAGCGGGATCAACGATAGACTCCAGAAAACTCCCTACGAAGTGTATTTTGGTCGTAAGCCTTCTATAGCTCATCTTCGTGCATTCGGTTCACCATGTTATATCCATAATAATGGGAAGTCGAAGTTAAATGCTTTCTCGCCTAAGGCTGATGAGGGTGTGTTCGTCGGATATGGACATCCCTCTCACAAGGGCTATAGAGTATTTAACAAGACTACCCAGCTTGTGGAAATAACATGCAATGTTGTTTTTGATGAAGCTACTTTAGTGCGCAGGACCTTACGCCAACTTGCTGAAGATGTTCCTGAGGTCGAGGATGTCAGCGACCAGTTGGGCAGGAATTCTTCCGATGCTCAACCAACTGGTTCGACTAGACCAATGAATGGATCATCTTCTCAACCAGTTACCTCAGGTGCCCATCAGCAACCTGAGAGGGTCGGTGATGCAAATGACCTTGCTGAGACCTTACACTCAATCTCCCTGAGTGGATCTAGCAAAAATCAAGGGGGAATTCCGACTGGAATCTTTGAGCCAGAAGACAACGATGAACCAGCTGGAATGGAGGTACCAGCTGATACTGACAACGTTGGTGAAGGTTCAGGGAATCAGTCAGAAAGTGAAGCTGATGAAGAAGTTCCAACTGGTGAAGGTCAACCACCAGTTGCAGTTCCAGTTCCGACTGGTGATGTTCAACCGCCAGTTATTCTTCCAGCTCCGACTGGTGGAAATGTGGAAGCACCAGTCGCCAGGACAGATGAACCTATTTCACAGCCGGCACCAGCAGTCGCTGGTCCTCCCAAATGGCTGAGGGATCACCCATCCGATGCTATTCTCGGTGATCCGGAAGGTTCAGTTAAGACTCGACACGGCAGTGCGCTCCTGAGTTGTTTTATCTCTCAAATGGAACCCACTTCCATAGGAGTGGCGCTCGAATCTGCCGATTGGATCAATGCCATGCAAGAGGAGCTTGCAGAATTCACTCGCAATAACGTTTGGGACTTGGTGGAGAGACCATCACATCAGTCAGTGATTGGCACCAAGTGGGTTTTCAAGAACAAGCGAGATGAAACTGGCACTGTAGTCAGAAACAAAGCTCGATTAGTCGCCAAAGGCTACAGGCAGTGTGAAGGGATCGATTTTGATGAGACCTTCGCACTAGTTGCCAGAATGGAGGCGATACGTCTGTTCCTTGCTTATGCAGCGTATCACGGCTTCACGGTGTTCCAGATGGACGTGAAGAGCGCCTTCCTGAATGGCGAGCTAAAAGAGGAGGTATACGTCGAGCAACCTCCAGGCTTTGAGATAGGCACCAAGGTGTACAAGCTGAGAAAGGCCCTGTATGGATTGAAACAGGCGCCCAGGGCTTGGTACGAAACGCTGTCACAATTCCTCACCAGCAATGGATTTCGGAAAGGGAAGATTGATAGGACTCTCTTTCTTCTCAAGGATGGTGGTGACATGCTAATGGTGCAGATCTATGTAGATGACATCATATTCGGATGAAGGAATATATCTCTCTGCGAGAAGTTTTCTCAACTGATGCAGACATCATTTCAGATGAGTATGATGGGCAAGTTAACATACTTTCTCGGACTCCAGGTCCAGCAGTCAGCTGATGGAATTTTTATCAGCCAGCGGAAGTATACGAAGGAGTTAATTCAGAAGTATTGCCCAGAGAAAACTAAGTCCCTCAGAATACCTATGAGCACCAGTTGTCAAATATTTCTTGATGAGCAAGGTGAATCAGTTGATCCTACCATTTACAGAGGTATCATTGAATCACTTCTCTACCTCACAGCCAGCAGACCCGACATTTCGTACTCAGTCGGAGTGTGTGCCAGATTTCAAGCCAATCCGAAAAGGTCACACATGGAAGCTGCAAAGAGGATAGTGAAATATCTGAAGGGGACTGAATCTCTTGGAATATGGTATCCCAAAAATGATGAGCTCACACTCATTGGATATTCAGATTCAGACTTCGCTGGATGCCGTATTGATCGAAAGAGTACCAGTGGTACGTGTCAGTTTCTAGGACACAAGCTAATCAGCTGGTTTAGCAAGAAGCAACACTCAGTTGCTACTTCTACCACTGAGGCTGAGTATGTTGCCGCTGCCAGTTGCTGTGCTCAAATTATCTGGATCAAGCAACAACTGGAGGATTATGAGGTGGACACTGGCTGTGTACCCATCTATTGCGACAACAACAGCGCTATGTGCATCACGAAGAATCCGGTTCATCATTCCAGAACCAAGCACATAGATATTCGACATCACTTCATTCGTGATCATGTCGAAAAGAAGGATGTCAGCGTGGACTACATCAGAACTGAAGATCAACTGGCTGACATCTTCACTAAACCTCTGCCAGAAGCAAGATTCAAGGAGCTGTGCATCAAACTCGGTCTTTTGGAGATTGATGCGTGCTCTAATGATGAGGAAGAATGAGTCCCAGCTCTCATTCTGTTCTTGATCTTCTGGAGGACGCTGATTACGACTAAGTCCAAGCTCTTAGTTGTTTTTATTTAAGTGGTATCTCAAGATCACTGATGGCTCCTACTGGCGGAACTTATCCCTTAATTGTCTAAGGAAATGAGTCCCAGCTCTCATTCCGAAGTTGCCAGCATAAACCATCAGTTGAAATAGAATTGGGTCCCAGCTCCCAATTCCAAGTGATGATGAGAAGTGGATTTCTTGAAGAGAAGATTATGCGGAATAAAATTGAGTCCAAGCTCTTAATTTTCTTAATCTTTCAAGTTGTCAGCAGGCAACTGGCGAATTTCCTACGACTGATCAAATTGAGTCCCAGCTCTCAATTTATCCCAGTGCTCGGGTGCCAGTCGTAAGTACCAGTTGTCAACTGGTAAGGAGGCCATGCTGACAGGGGGAAGTGTTCAACTGGCATATGCTACTGATGACCAGTTATGCCAGCTGTCGCAGAAAAGGCGGGATTGTTCAAATCCGACTAGCGTGTACATCTCTCAGAATTTAATGCGGCATTTAATGCCACATTTAATGTGCACAGTGTCTGCGCAGTCCGATGCTTGGATGCCACCAATCGCTGCGTGCCACGTCAGCTCCACGGCGTAGCCCACGTCAGCACGACCGCGCACGTCGCACAGGGAACCGGGCCTGCTGATGACCGTCGATCCTCGCTTGCTGAGCGTTGATTCTGGACGTCTGATCCTGCATGGTCCGAGTATAAATACCCGATCACTTCCTTCGGGTTAACCTTTATGTTTCCCTACTTTCAGAACCCTAATATCGTTCAAAATTCTCTCATCTTCCCTTGAAATTTTCTGAACCTTGATATTTTCTGAAGTCATGGCATCATCTTCTCGACCTTCAGCTGATAACCCTCCATCTACATCTACATCATCCTCATCTGGTTCACCAGACCTACCAGTCACTGAAGCTCATATGCTACGTATACTGGCATAGTGAAGATCGAAGATATCGATTACACTTATCCGTTCGCCCGTTTGGTTCAGTTGAACAGGCCGGCGACCAGGCGACAGCTCTCTAACGCACAGATAAGGACTGCACAGGTTCAGAAGGAGAAGATTCTGAACGCGAAGCTAGCCCTAAAGCATCATGGGCCGGAGCTGATGGAGATGGTCGACCGCGAGCAGCTCCGCCAGTACTTGACGGCGACACCCGAAACTTTCCATCCACACATGGTAGCCGAGTTCTACGCTCGGGCCGTGATTGCTGACGACAGGAAGTCGTTCACTACTTCGGTGTTCGGCCACCTGATCACCGTCACCGCGGAATACCTCGCCAATCTCTTCGGACTGAGGAATGAAGGAGAGGAAGTAGCCATGTATCATCAGGATGATACAGTGGAATTCCGGCGGAGGTGGTCGCAATGGAAGAAGCCAGAAGTCACCGTCTTCCGTACTGGAATGAGGAAGTCAGAAATGGAGGAATATTGGCAGATGGTATGCGACATTGTAGTGCGCATGCTACAATGTGAAGTCGGATCGTACGCCGAGCTTAGCTTGCGCAAGTTTTCGGTGATGTGTGCCCTAGTTGATGGAGTTGAGGGCAACTGGGCTGAATTCTTCTTCGGCCGGTTGCTGGAAAATGTAGACAGGAACACCACGGTTCCGACTGACGGCAGGTTTGCTCATGCCGTATCCTTCGGGCTGAGGATCAGCCACATCCTGGAGATGGAATTGGGTGATGGCGTGGATCAGGGGGAACAGCTGGTTGGTTCCGACTTCATACCAGCCACGAAGGTGAAGCTGCCTCACCCAGATTACAAGAAGCCACGCAGGCTGAAAGGGAAGTCAGCAGTGGACCCTGCTGAGGTCGTTTCTGAGGAGGACTCAGAAGACCTGGGGGAGCAAGTGCCAGCTGTGGCTCTCCCACTGACTGATGAGGCTAGGGCTCAGTTGAAGAGGAAGCAGGAGACGGAGTCTCTCTTCGACACCATGGAAGGCGCGGTGGCTGAGGCGACTGGTATCCACCCACGGGACGTACAACTTGTACCAGTCACCAAGAAGCCATCCTTCAAGAAGCCTAAGACTTCCCAGCACCAGCAGCCACCGTCAGCTGTTGCATATGACCCTGAGTCTGGGAAGATCTCCATCCCAGTCAAGAAGTCCGTTCTGGGACTGACTGAGGAAGAGACGCTGGAGAGGATGACCCGCAAGCGCAAGAGGGTTATGACCCAGGCTCAGCGGATGGTGGAACAGGCGAAGAAAGCGAAGGGCGCCTCCATCATCAAGAAGAAACAGGCCAAGGTGAGGCTCCGGGCTCTGATTGCCAAGCAGAAGAGAGAGGCGGAGTTGGCTGCTCGTGATGAGAGATTTGCCAAGATCAAGGCTGAGCAAGACGCCAGGCGTCAGGAGGAAATGGCCAAACAATTGCACCAGGTGGCCAAGGGCAAGTGGGATGTGCCCGACACTTCCACAAGTGCGAGGCCACCAGCACCAGCACCAGGCGAGATCTTACCAGAAGACTCCTTTACACGCCTGCTGGTGATGGGCACTGACGAGGATGTACTATCCCTTGTGGATGAGTACAAACCGGAGGAGGAAACCGCTGAAGTCCCTCCACCCGCGCAAGGGGGTGGTGGAGGTGAAGAAGACCCACTGGCCGCGCAAGGGGGTGCCAGTGGAGAAGAAGAAGTGCGGGCGACCACCCCGGTAAAACTGGCGAGCTTCTCGGATGTCAGTTCTGAATCCGAGGATACAGAGGAACCAAGGGCTGAAGAGCCGGAGCAGGAGCCAGCTGAGGAGGTGGTACATTACTCCATGGTGCAGAGGATGGAGCCAAGGGATCTGTTCCCAGACATTGATGATAAGGCTCGTCGTCCTGCCAGTCGCCCCCGACCTACAGATGCCTCGACATCAACTTTCGGGCGACCAGCAGCATCCTCTACATCACCAGCTAGGCGTGCACGTACTGAAAGGCGACCTTACATGCTCTGCATCCAAGAGCATCAACTGGTTGATGAGGATACCTTCCAGTCGCTAGTGACAGGGGTGCACCGGTGGGAGCACCGCGGGGAGATGGCATTCTATAATTCCAGGGTGCCTGAATTCTCTATCTACAACATAATCCCGACCAGCGGCCTCCCCCACCAGTCGGTATATGCCTCGAGGATCTCTGACTGGTGCCTGCCCCTGCAGCCAGTGGAATACTACAATTCCACTCTCTATGAGTATGCTGAGAACATCACGGCGGAGGTGGAGAATGCCGTCAATGACGAGATGATATCCAGCTACCGAAGACTCTGGAGGGTGGATCCGGACCTATGTCTGGAGCTCCGGAGGTGGAGGATTTTTGACAGATGCCAGCGCCTGCTGACAGTGGACAAGCGGGCGGTCCTCTATGCCAGGCTGGGTCTTGGCTACTGGAGAGCGGAGGAGGAGTGGGCTCATGCCTTCATGGGCACTGATCCTGAATGCCCCCAGCAGCTGTCTACAAGGAGGATCAAGCGCCGCTTGCTGAAAATTGCTGAGTATAGGCAGCTGACTGGAAGCTCCGGCCTCCCGCCACGGAAAAGGATCAAGTTACCTTTCCTCCAGTTCCGAGTCACCAGTCGGGGGTACCAGCTGACGTACGCGCTCCGTCGCCTCAAAGTGCTGGTTACCCTCCCGAGGATCCCTCCCTAACATGCCATATTGTTCGACATGGCTGCCAGCGCTCTGCTGGTAGACCACTTAGTAGAGGAGGATCCATCTCGTGGTTGGTGGCTGACCCTTGCCGTCCCTCCTGTTCCTATTGTCTCGGGCGATCTCGTCCCTGATTCTATGGACTGGCAAGTGGTGGAATTCACAGCCCCACCCATTTTTGAACAAGTCCAGCCAGCTCCAGCAGCAGTGCCAGTAGTGGAGCCAGCAGCTGATGTACCAGCAGAGGAACCAGCAGCAACTGCAGTGCCAGCGGAGGAGCCAGCCCCGATGGAGATATCAGCTGAATCCGAACCAGCAATGGCTCCTTCTGCAACTGATGTGCCTTCCTCTTCCCTTGAAGTTTCAGCACAGCCAATCTCCGAGATCCATCCTCCTGCGCAACTCATTGCCTTAATTGATGCCAGGCTGGATCAACGATTTTCCTCCTTTCGGACCGAGATGACACAACAGATGGAGTCAGTCACCGCTGGAGTGTCCTCCTTTTTGGCGCGGATCCAAGAGGGGGAAAGTGCGCGAGCACGTGCTGAGGCAGAGAGAGCTCGTCTTGCTGAAGAGGAGAGGAGGATTGCTGCTGAGGAAAGGGAGAAGAGCAGACAAGATATGGCAGCGCTCACTGAGATCCTGAGATCGCTCACAAGCAGAACTCAATCACCAGGATCATCTTCTCAGCCATAGTCTTGTTTCTTCATTTTGTTGTAAGTATTTGTATCTCTAGACTAGTCAGTTTTCTATCCTGTACTTGTAACTGCAACATATTAAATGGATTGATTACTGACAAGTTGATGAGAATTCCTCATTGTCCAACAAATTGTCTGAGTATTTACTTACCAGCTGAACTTACACTTCCAGTGTAATCAGCACCAGCACTCGTATCACACACTTTAAATCTTTTTGCTCTGATCTCAACTTTCATATTTTAAACGAGCAATATCTCTCCTGGTTTGAGGGGGAAGATTTTTAGTTAGAGCTGATGTGAGGAAGTATTTTCATGGGTTTAGATCTGATAGGTTTATTTGTAAAACCCTGAAATATTCTGTAACTTTCCTCATCAGCTGAGTGCTCGCTGGTTAGGCTTTGATCGCACCAAAAAGGGGGAAATTGTTGGGAAATTTGGCTAAGTTTCCTTTCCCCAGTAGCTACTTGTTTAGATTCTAGTTTGGTGTTTTGGTGGATCAAATCCAAAGTCCTACCAGCGTCAGTTTGTCTCTAGAATAGCTCTAGTCTCAAATGTAAAGTCCTGTTTAGGTCTTTTGAGTTGTAAGTCGCAGCTGATCAAGACTTATGCTGGCTACTGTTCACCAGCATGAGATGTACTTACCAGTTGAGAGAAGTCTCACCAGCAAGCGACTGACAAGACTCGTGCTGACACTGTTCACCAGCATGAGAAGAGCTAACGACTGGCTACTGTTCACCAGTTGGGAAGGTTTTCATCAGCAGACGGCTGACAAACCTTA
>JAPKLW010010341.1:0-11367 GCA_026898455.1 Plectranthus barbatus | reverse complement strand
ACATTTTCCGCTGCCAAGTTATACCCTGATAAACCGGGACCAACAAGTGGTATCAGAGCGGACGGTTCTTACAGACCGTTCGTATCTGAGTCGCTTAGGACCGTGATCCGCGTTTCCTTGCGCTCTCTTTTTGTTTGTCTGTCTGTTTAGCTCAGGTATCCGAAGATGAACATTCCAAAGCTACTCGACTACAAGCCGGAGAAGCACTCCATATGGCAGAAGAGGACACTCATCTCTCTGAAGAGTATCCATCCAGACATGAAAGATGTACTGGAAAAAGGGCCGATCGAGATCACAAAGATCCAGCATCAGCTAGGAGATCGCCCAGCAGCTGAAGTTCCAAAGCCCCAAGAGGAATGGAACGCAGAAGACAGAAAGCGGAATCAGCTGGATTCCATTGCCCACGAGCTAATCCTTGCATCCCTTCCAGAGTCACTGATGGAGGATGCACTACAGTTTAAAAATGCCAAGGGAGTATGGGATTATCTTGATAGTCTATGTCAAGAAACTGACCAAATGAAACGCAACAAATTGCAGGTTGCAGTGGACAAATATGAGTCCTTCCAGATGCTGACTGGAGAAACCATCAAGGAGATGGAGGCGAGATTCAACGCCATTGTCAGCGAGCTGAAGTCTCTAGGCAGAGAGTACGACAATACTGATCTTAACTCGAAGATCCTGTCCAAGATGCCTAAAGAAGATTGGTTCGTGAAGACGACAGCTCTGAAGGAAAAGGACCTGTCCAAGATGACTCCCAAGGAGTTGTTTGCTCAGTTGCAGGCACACGAGTGGGACATCCAGATGGTGAACAAGAATGAGGCCATCAGGAATGTTGAGTATTCCAGCATTAAAGCTCAGGACGAGGCGTACTTCGTCAAAAAGGACTTCAAGTGGAAGCACAAGAAGCCCTTCCATGCTGAGAGACCCTCTGCACAGCACAACCAGCCGAAGGAGATCCAGTCCGCATCAGGATCTCATTCCAAAGGCGGCGAGAGCTCTATCGCTGAACTAGAGCAACAGATGAAAAGACTGGCTATCCTTCTGGAAAAAGCCAAGTCAAAACAGGGAGTTTCTTCTAGCTCATCTGACGGAAAATTTGTCAAGAGAGCTCCTCGTCCCTGTTTTCAGTGCCAATCCCCTGATAACTTAAAGTTTGAATGTCCACAGGTGGACAAAACTGAGAGGGAAAGGCTGAAGAAGCTCTTTGAAGAGCGTGCTTCCAAGGCTGTTGCCAAAGCCATGCTGACCAGGACGGAGGTGCCTGACATACCCGATCATGATGATGGGGAGTTTGAGTCAGATGGAGAGTCAGAAGAAGAAGCTCTCCTCGCATTTATGGCAGCTCTCGGAGAAGAGCTAGCTGAAGAAAATGCTGACAATGAGGAAGAACTGGCACTTGCTGCTGATAATGAGGTACAATCAGTTCCTCAATTGCATATCATGCCAGTACAAATCATAGACGATTCTGAGTCGCATTGCTCCGACTCAGAAGACGTCACTTTAGATGTTCTTCAGCATGAATTTTTAAAATTTTATGAAATGAAAAATGTTTTGGCTGGTGAAAATGCTTCGCTGAAAGGTCAAATTACTGTTTTGACCAGTGAGATTGAAAAATCGAGGTCCATCAGCGAAGAGCTAGCAAGTTTGAAAAAGGCTCATTCTGAATTGCTCCAAGATTTCCAAATTGCAAAAACTGAACGAGATAACTTTCACAATCTCGTTCTGGAGCAAGAAAACAAAATCAATTTTCTAAATAAAGGCTCGAAAGACTTGGAGGCAGCTCTAAGTCATTGGAGAAAGCCTTATGATAAATCCGGGTTGGGATTCACAAATGATTTGAGCATAAACCAACCCAATGCTGGTAAGGGTAAGGGCAGAATGGTAAGAGAGCCAGCACCAGTAGGTGTTGCCAGTATACATCGTATGGCTGATCAGCAAAGGAACTATCAGCCCAGATATAGAGGTGAATCATCAAGACAAAATCCTCAACTGGCAAGATCCTCTGCTGACGGGACGTCAGCACCAGCTGCCAGTGGAATTCGACAGCCAGCACCAGCTGTCAAGAGATTCCACGCACAACCTTACAAGTATGCCAGTTACCAGCATACTTACAAGGGGTTCCAGTCTCAGCGAAACACTGAGAGAAGGACATTTCCCGATAGGAGGAATACCTATCGGAGGACTGAGCCCAATCAAAACCTTTTCTCAAGGGCTAGGAAGGCTAATCATCGTGGCCCTCAATTTCAGAGACCACCAAGGCAACACGATCAGTCGGAAAGAAATTTCCGACACCCTCAGAGGAAGAATACTTCCAGAGGAACCGCACACACAGCCACACCTTCCAAAAGCAAATCCATGCATTATTTTAAAAGGAAGGGAAAGGCCACAAGTGATGTCAGCAAGGGTAACACCGAGCTGAAGATTACTCAAGTCTGGATTCCAAAAGGAATGATCCAGAGATCTAACCCTGCAGGACCCGCTGATGATCGGGGACCTAAATAATTTCATTTTCTTGCAGGAACAGGATCATGCAACACAGCTTCAGAGATCGAGCGAGTGGATCATAGATAGTGGTTGCTCGGCTCATATGACTGGTGAGGAGTTCCTGTTTTCTGAGCTCACCAAGGTCAGAGGACCTCCAGTTATTTTTGGTGATAACTCCAAGGGCAGAGTTATTAGCAAGGGCTGCATCGAGAAGGATGATGTCAGAATTGTGAATGTATCCCTTGTCACCAATCTGAAGCACAACCTCCTGAGCATCAGTCAGCTGTGCGACAATGGTTATACCATTGTGTTTGACAAATCAGGGTGCCAGATCAAGAATGAAGAGTCTGGCGAGACCAAGCTGAAAGGTGTCAGGAAAGGAGGTCTCTATGTTGTTGACTGGCAAAGCGGGAAGACTGATACATGCTTTGTAGCCACCAGTTCCATGGAAACTAACTGGCTGTGGCACAAAAGGTTAAGTCATCTGAACTTCAAAACTATTAATTATCTAACCAAGCATGATCTTGTAGATGGTCTTCCCAAGGGCGGGTTCAAGAAGGAAGGAATTTGCAAGGCTTGCCAGCAAGGCAAACAAACTAAGAAGTCCTTGAAGAACCAGTCGCCAGTCTGCCCCAGT
Organism: Plectranthus barbatus; assembly: GCA_026898455.1. Classification (NCBI taxonomy): domain Eukaryota; kingdom Viridiplantae; phylum Streptophyta; class Magnoliopsida; order Lamiales; family Lamiaceae; genus Plectranthus; species Plectranthus barbatus. The sequence continues at coordinate 8,246 of JAPKLW010010341.1, read as the reverse complement.
ACCAGTCAGGTACTCGAGTTGTTACACATGGACCTGTTTGGACCAGTAACACCGCAAACCATTGGAGGAAGACGATATTCGCTGGTGGTAGTCGATGACTACTCGCGCTATACCTGGGTAAAGCTTCTCAGAACCAAGGATGAGGTGAAGATCATCCTTCTAGAGCTGATCATCCAAGCGCAAAAGCAGCGCGAAGGAGTAGTGAAGCGAATTCGCTCGGACAATGGGACTGAATTCTGCAACGGTCCGCTGATGGATTTTTGCGCGGAAGCCGGTATCAAACATGAGAGATCTACTCCAAGGCAACCACAGCAGAATGGACTGGCAGAACGTAGGAACAGGACACTAAAAGAAGCGGTCCGGTCCATGCTGGCTGAGTCCGGCTTGGGACAGAGTTTCTGGGGAGAAGCGTTGGTGACTGCCTGCTATACTCAGAATAGAAGCGGGATCAACGACAGACTCCAGAAAACTCCCTACGAAGTGTACTTTGGTCGTAAGCCTTCTATAGCTCATCTTCGTGCATTCGGTTCACCATGTTATATCCATAATAATGGGAAGTCGAAGTTAAATGCTTTCTCGCCTAAGGCTGATGAGGGTGTGTTTGTCGGATATGGACATCCCTCTCACAAGGGCTATAGGGTATTTAATAAGACTACCAAGCTTGTGGAAATAACATGCAATGTTGTTTTTGATGAAGCTACTTTAGTGCGCAGGACCTTACGCCAACTGGCTGAAGATGTTCCTGAGGTCAAGGATGTCAGCGACCAGTTGGGCAGGAATTCTTCCGATGCTCAACCAACTGGTTCGACTAGACCTATGAATGGATCATCCTCACAACCAGTTCCCTCGGTTGCCCATCAGCAAACCGAGAGGGTCGGTGATGCAAATGATCTTGCTGAGACATTACACTCAATCTCCCTGAGTGGACCTAGCAACAATCTAGGGGGAATCCCTACTGGCCTTTTTGAAGAAGAAGGCAATGATGGACCAGCTGGAGTGGATGTTCCAGCTGATGCTGACAACATTGGTGGAGGTTCAGACAACCAGTCAGAAGGTGATGCTGATGAAGTTGTTCCAACTGGTGAAGGTCCAGCACCAGCTGATGTTGCAGCCCCGACTGGTGGAAACTTGGAAGCACCAGCCGTCAGACCAGATGAATCTATTTCACAGCCGGCACCAGCAGTCACTGGTCCTCCCAAATGGCTGAGAGATCACCCATCTGATGCTATTCTCGGTGATCCGGAAAGTTCTATTAAGACTCGACACGGCAGTGCGCTCCTGAGTTGTTTTATCTCTCAAATGGAACCTACTTCCATAGGAGTGGCGCTCGAATCTGCCGATTGGATCAATGCAATGCAAGAGGAGCTTGCAGAATTCACTCGCAATAACGTTTGGGACTTGGTGGAGAGACCATCACATCAGTCAGTGATTGGCACCAAGTGGGTTTTCAAGAACAAGCGAGATGAAACTGGCACTGTAGTCAGAAACAAAGCTCGATTAGTCGCCAAAGGTTACAGGCAGTGTGAAGGGATCGATTTCGATGAGACCTTCGCACCAGTTGCCAGAATGGAGGCGATACGACTGTTCCTTGCTTATGCAGCGTATCACGGCTTCACAGTGTTCCAGATGGATGTGAAGAGCGCCTTCCTGAATGGCGAGCTAAAAGAGGAGGTATATGTCGAGCAACCTCCAGGCTTTGAAGTTGGCACCAAGGTGTACAAGCTGAGAAAGGCCCTGTATGGATTGAAACAGGCGCCCAGGGCTTGGTACGAAACGCTGTCACAATTCCTCACCAGCAATGGATTTCGGAAAGGGAAGATTGATAGGACTCTCTTTCTTCTCAAGGATGGTGGTGACATGCTAATGGTGCAGATCTATGTAGATGACATCATATTCGGATCTCTGCGAGAAGTTTTCTCAACTGATGCAGACATCATTTCAGATGAGTATGATGGGCAAGTTAACATACTTTCTCGGACTCCAGGTCCAGCAGTCAGCTGATGGAATTTTTATCAGCCAGCGGAAGTATACGAAGGATTTAATTCAGAAATATTGCCCAGAGAAAACTAAGTCCCTCAGAATACCTATGAGCACCAGTTGTCAGATATTTCTTGATGAGCAAGGTGAATCAGTTGATCCTACCGTCTACAGAGGTATCATTGGATCACTTCTCTATCTCACAGCCAGCAGACCCGACATTTCGTACTCAGTCGGAGTGTGTGCCAGATTTCAAGCCAATCCGAAAAGGTCACACATGGAAGCTGCAAAGAGGATAGTAAAATATCTGAAGGGGACTGAATCTCTTGGAATATGGTATCCCAGGAATGATGAGCTTACACTCATTGGATATTCAGATTCAGACTTTGCTGGATGCCGTATTGATCGAAAGAGTACCAGTGGTACGTGTCAGTTTCTAGGACACAAGCTAATCAGCTGGTTTAGCAAGAAGCAGCACTCAGTTGCTACTTCTACCACTGAGGCTGAGTATGTTGCCGCTGCCAGTTGCTGTGCTCAAGTTATATGGATCAAGCAACAACTGGAGGATTATGCAGTGGACACTGGCTGTGTTCCCATCTATTGCGACAACAACAGCGCTATGTGCATCACGAAGAATCCGGTTCATCACTCCAGAACCAAGCACATAGATATTCGACATCACTTCATTCGTGATCATGTCGAGAAGAAGGATGTCAGCGTGGACTACATCAGAACTGAAGATCAACTGGCTGACATCTTCACTAAACCTCTGCCAGAAGCAAGATTCAAGGAGCTGTGCATCAAACTTGGTCTTTTGGAGATTGATGCGTGCTCTAATGATGAGGAAGAATGAGTCCCAGCTCTCATTCTGTTCTTGATCTTCTGGAGGATGCTGATTACGACTAAGTCCGAACCCTTGGTTGTTTCTACTCAAGTGGTATCCCAACTGACAGATAGTACCTACTTGCAGAATTTACTCTCAATGAGTCCCAGCTCTCATTCCGAATTTGCCAGCTCAAACCATCAGTTAAAAAAAAAAAATTTGGGTCCCAGCTCCCAATTCCAAGTGATGATGAAGAAGAGAAGAGAAGATTATGCGGAATAAAATTGAGTCCAAGCTCTCAATTTTTACAATCTTAAAGATTGCCAGCAGATAACTGATGGAATTGCCAGCACCAGTATGCATATCAGTTGCCAACTGATAAAGAGGCCAACCAGTTAGGGGGAAGTATGCGACTGGTATGTGCTACTGATGACCAGTCTTGCCAGCTGTCTCAGAAAAGGTGGGATCGTTCAAATCCAAGTAGCGTGTACAGCCCTCAGAATTTAATGCGGCATTTAATGCCCCATTTAATGCGCACAGTGTCCCCGCAGTCCGACGTTTGGTTGCCACCAATCGCTGAGCGCCACGTCAGCTACACGGCGTAGCCCACGTCAGCATGACCGCGCACGTCGCACAGGGAACCGGGCCTGCTGATGACCGTCGATCCTCGCTTGCTGAGCGTGCATCCTGGACGTCTGATCCTGCATGGCCCAAGTATATAAACCCGATCACTTCCTTCGGGTTAATCTTTATGTTTCCTTTCTTTCAGAACCCTTATAACCTTCAAATTCTCTCATCTTCCCTTGCGATTTTCTGAAACTTGAATACTTCTAAGTCACGGCATCATCATCTCAACCTCCAGCTGATAACCCTCCATCTACTTCTACATCATCTTCGTCTGGTTCACCAGACCTACCCCTCGCTGAAGCCCATATGCCAACGTATACTGGCATCGTAAAGATCGAAGATATAGATTACACCCTTCCGTTCGCTCGACTGGTTCAGTTGAACAAGCCGGCGACCAGGGGGCAGCTATCCAATGCGCAGATTAGGGCTGCACAGGTTCAGAAGGAGAAGATTCTGAACGCGAAGCTAGCCCTAAAGCATCATGGGGAGGAGCTGATGGAGATGATTGACCGAGAAGAGCTCCGACAATACCTGACGGCGACACCCCAGACCTTCCATCCACACATGGTAGCCGAGTTTTACGCTCGGGCCGTGATTGCTGACTACAGGAAGTCGTTCACTACATCGGTGTTCGGCCACCTGATCACCGTCACCGCCGAATACCTCGCCAATCTCTTCGGCCTGAGAAATGAAGGAGAGGAAGTGGCCACGTATCATCAGGATGATACGGTGGAGTTCCGAAGGAGGTGGGCGCAATGGAAGAGGGCAGAAGTCACCGTCTTCCGGACTGGTATGAGGAAGTCCGAAATGGAGGACTACTGGCAGATGGTATGCGACATCGTCGTTCGCATGCTCCAATGTGAGGTCGGTTCGTATGCTGAGCTGAGCCTGCGCAAGTTTTCAGTGATGTGCGCGCTGGTCGATGGGATTGAGGGCAACTGGGCCGAGTTCTTCTTCGGCCGGTTGCTGGAGAATGTAGACAGGAACGCCAATGTTCCGATTGACGGCAGGTTTGCTCACGCCGTATCTTTCGGGCTGAGGATCAGCCACATCCTGGAGATGGAGTTGGGTGATGGTGTGGACCAGGGGGAACAGCTGGTTGGTTCCGACTTCATACCAGCCACGAAGGTGCAGCTGCCCCACCCAGATTACAAGAAGCCACGAAGGCTGAAAGGGAAGTCAGCTGTGGACCCTGCTGAGGTCGTCTCTGAGGAGGACTCAGAAGATCTGGGAGAGCAAGTGCCAGCTGTGGCTCTCCCACTGACTGAGGAGGCAAGGGCTCAGTTGAAGAGGAAGATGGAGATGGAGTCACTCTTTGAAACCATGGAAGAGGCCGTGGCTGAGGCGACTGGTATTCACCCAAGGGACGTACAACTTGTACCAGTCACCAAGAAGCCAACCCACAAGAAGCCCAAGACTTCCCAGCACCAGCAGCCACTGTCAGCTGTTGCTTACGACCCTGAGTCTGGGAAGATCTCCATCCCAGTCAAGAAGTCCGTTCTGGGACTGACTGAGGAAGAGACGCTGGAGAGGATGACCCGGAAGAGGAAGAGGGTGCAAACAAGAGCTCAGAAGCTGGTAGAGCAGGCCAAGAAGGAGCAACAAGCCTCCATTGTGAGGAAAAAGCAGGCCCAGGCACGGCTCAAGGCTTTGGCCGACCAGCGAAGATTAGAGGCTGAGCTGGCAGCCCGAGATGAAGCCTTTGCAAAGGTGCAGGCTGAGCATGAGGCCAGGCGCCAGGCAGAGCTAGCTGAGCAGATGAGTCTGGCGGCCAAGGGCAAAGGAAAAGCGCTCGAAACCACAAGTACAAGGCCACCAGCACCAGCACCAGGCGAAATCTTATCTGAAGAAACTTTTGAACGCCTGCTGGTGATGGGCGCTGACAAGGATGTACTATCCCTTGTGGATGAGTACCAGCCGGAGGAGGAAACCGCTGATGTCCCTCCACCCGTGCAAGGGGGTGGTGGAGATGACGACGTCCCACTGGCTGTGCAAGGGGAAGCCAGTGGAGGAGCTGCAGTAGACCCACTGGCCGCGCAAGGGGGTGCCAGTGGAGGAGAAGAAGAGCGGGCGACCACCCCGGTACAACTGGCGAGCTTCTCGGATGTCAGTTCTGAATCTGAGGATGCAGAAGAACCAAGGGCTGAGGAGCCAGAGCAGGAGCCAGCTGAGGAGGTGGTATCTCACTCCATGGTGCAGAGGATGAGGCCAAGGGACTTGTTCCCAGACTTTGAAGATAAGGCTCAAGTTTCTGCCAGTCGCCCCCGATCTACAGATGCCTCGACATCAACTTCTGGGCGACCAGCAGCATCCTCAACACCACCAGCTAAGGGTGCACGAACTGAAAGGCAACCTTATATGCTCTGCATCCAAGAGCATCAACTGGTTGATGAGGATGCCTTCCAGGCTCATGTGACAGGGGTGCACCGCTGGGAGCAGCGCGGGGAGATGGCATTCTATAATTCACGAGTGCCTGAACCTTCAGCATTCAACATCATACCCTTCAGCGGACTCCCCCACCAGTCGATATATGCCTCCAGAATCTCTGACTGGTGCCTGCCCCTGCAGCCAGTGGAATATTACAATTCCACCCTCTATGAGTATGCAGAGAACATCACGGCTGAGGTGGAGAATGCCGTCAATGACGAGATGATATCCAACTTCCGACGACTCTGGAGGGTGGATCCGGACCTATGTATGGAGCTCCGGAGGTGGAAAGTTTTTGACAGATGCCAGCGCCTGCTGACGGTGGAGAAGCGGGCGGTTCTTTATGCCAGGCTGGGTCTTGGCTACTGGAGAGCGGAGGAGGAGTGGGCCAATGCTTTCATGGGCACTGATCCTGATTGCCCCCAGCAGCTGTCTACAAGGAGGATCAAGCGCCGCTTGCTGAAGATTGTAGAGTATAGGCAGCTGACTGGAAGCTCCGGCCTCCCGCCAATGAAAAGGATCAAGTTACCCTTCCTCCAGTTCCGAGTCACCAGTCGGGGGTACCAGCTGACGTACGCGCTCCGTCGCCTCAAAGTGCTGGTTACCCTCCCGAGGATCCCTCCCTACCATGCTATCCTGTTCGACATGGCTGCCTGCGCCTTGCTGGTAGACCACTTAGTGGAGGAGGATCCTTCTCGTGGTTCATGGCTGACCCTTGCCGTCCCTCCTGTTCCTATTGTCTCGGGCGATCTCGTCCCTGATTCTATGGACTGGCAAGTGGTGGAATTCACTGAACAAGTCCAGCCAGCTCCAGCCGCAGTACCAGTGGTGGAATTAGCTGAGGAGCCAGCTGAAGTACAAGTAGAGGAGCCAGCACCAGCATCAGAAGAGGCACCAGCAGCTGCAGTGCCAGCGGAGGAGCCAGCCCCGATGGAGATATCAGCTGCATCTGAACCAGCAGCGGCTCCTTCCGCAACTGATGTACCCTCCTCTTCCCTTGAAGTTTCAGCACAGCCTATTTCCGAGATCCATCCCCCTGCGCAGCTTCTTGCAATCATTGATGCCAGGATGGACCAGCGCTTTGCCAGCTTCCAAACCGAGATGACTCAGCAAATGGAGTCATTCACCGCTGGAGTGTCCTCCTTTTTGGCGCGGATCCAAGAGGGGGAAAGTGCGCGAGCACGTGCTGAGGCTGAGAGAGCTCGCCTTGCTGAAGAGGAGAGGAGGATAGCTGCTGAGGAAAGGGAGAAGAGCAGACAAGATATGGCAGCGCTCACTGAGATCCTGAGGTCGCTCACAAGCAGAACTCAATCACCAGGATCATCTTCTCAGCCATAGTCTAGCTTCTTCATTTTGTTGTAAGTATTTGTATCTCTAGACTAGTCAGTTGTCCTTCCTGTACTTGTAATTTCACATCATTAATGGATTGATTACTGACGGGTTGACGACAATTTCTCATTGTCCAACTAATGTCTACTGATTTTTACTTACCAGCTGAACTTACACATTTTGTGTAATCAGCACCAGCACTCCATTTGGTATTTTTTAATTCTAACCTGGCTCAGATTCTTACTTCATAATTTAATCGAGCAATATCTCTCCCAGTTTGAGGGGGAAGATCCTTAGGTTAGAGCTGATGTGAGGAAGTAGTTTCATGGGTTTAGATCTGATAGGTTTATTTGTAAAAACCCAGAAATACTGTAACTTTCCTCATCAGCTGAGTGCTCGCTGGTTAGGCTTTGATCGCACCAAAAAGGGGGAAATTGTTGGGAAATCTGGCTAAGTTTCCTTTCCCTCAGTAGCACTCATAGAAATGTTGTGATTTTGATTAAGGGGCGGCGCACGAATCACAAGGCTATTTGTTAGATCATAGTTTTGGTGCATCAAATCCTAAGTCCTACCAGCGTCAGTTTTGTCTCTAGAATCGCTCTAGTCTCAAATGTAAAGTCCTGTTTAGGTCTTTTGAGTTGTAAGTCGTAGCTGATCAAGACTCATGCTGGCTACTGTTCACCAGCATGAGATGTGCTTACCAGTTGAGAGAAGTCTCACCAGCGAAGGCGGCTGACAAAGACTCGTGCTGACACTGTTCATCAGCATGAGAAGAGCTAATGACTGGTTACTGTTCACCAGTTGGGAAGGTTTTCATCAGCAGGCGGCTGGCAAACCTTACCAGCAGAATAGGTGTTTCTCACTGACACTGTTCGCCAGCAGTGAAGCCACCAGTCATGGGAGATTCCAAGAAAGGGTTAACATCAGACAAATTGGTAGACTTAGATTGTGCCAACGCAAGTCATCAGCAGAGACTGCCAGCACAAGATCACCAGAATGATCTACCAATCGGATGTTACCAGCAGAATTCAAGATTCACTCTCCCAGTATCTTAGAGACAAAA
>JAPKLW010010340.1:0-11367 GCA_026898455.1 Plectranthus barbatus | reverse complement strand
ATAATCTAGACCTCTCGGTTCAAAAATTACCAATTTAAACTACAATCAATGGCCAATATCTTGTAATTAAAGAAAACCCCAGCCGTAATTAAAACATCAATGGAACAGGAAAATCAAATCATATAAACGATGGAATGAATGTCAACAAGTTTCAAAACCCTAGAATCCACGAAGGACTTAGCCAATCATGCTAAGTTCTAAGAAAACAGAGAAATAAAGAGTCATAAAAACCAAGAACATGAAAATCAAAAACTCGTGATCTTCAATCTTCAATTTCTGGAGTGCTCTTCAAGTTTTCTCTAGTCCCCTGCGTTCTCCCAGCTTTTCTATCTTGAAAATAATGTGAAGGAACCTTTTTTAGGTTCAGGGAAGTCCTATTTATACTTGGGGATCTTCAAATCTCGAAAAGATGTGATTTTTGGGCCAAAACTCGTCAAAATTACCCGTTCAGCGACCCATAAAACGCGATCGGCGATCGCCAAAATTGTGTGTGGGTCGCCGAAGTTGTGCCGTTGAGAATTCCATGAAATTACAAAATCGGCGACCCGGAGACGAAATCGGCGATCGCCGAAAATGAGATTGGGTCGCCGAATTTTTGCCGTATTCAAATAGCTAAAAATACGAATTCGGCGACCCGAGTGCGAAAACGGCGATCGCCGAATATGCAATTTGGTCGCCAAAATTGCTTCGAACTGGATTTCTGCTTTTTCTTCGGTCTCTTCTCATTTATTCACTTTCCCGATGCAAGTTAGCATCGATTGGCCCTATGATACTTGGTCAAATCTTGTAAACGGCTCAATTGTGCGTGAAATCTGCATAAACAACCACAAACTAACCCCAAACATAATAATCTTTTAAAGATCATAAGTAGCATATAAATTCCTCAGAAATGGTTTAGTTTGCAGTCAAAAGTGATCAGATTCACATCAGTAAAATGCACAAAATGAGTGTTTATCAACCCCCCAAACTTAAACTATTGTTCGTCCTCGAACAATGAAGAGAACTCAAATAGAAAAGAATAAACACGAGGAGTGCATTGACTGATCAAAAATTGTTTCAGACACAAAATGGGGTTGTGATTCTCACACAAACACTGCAACAATCATAAACTTAGTGCAAACAATCACAGTTTCAATCTTGGCCACTAGAAATCTTCTCCTCACAAGATAAGAGTGGTGTATCACTCAACTTTTTTCGCTCGAATTGGCTAGTGTGTACTCTCAATTGTCAACTGTATAACTTTCCTACCATAGGCTTGCTCATTGTCTAAACTCTCCACTGACTTTCGGGGAATGCTAGAACAAAGATCAGAAAGGTCTTTAGTTTAGGTTCTAATGTAGGCACATTGGTGAGGGGTATGGAATATTTTGGCTAAGTGACTGAGCATATTCATCCTTATAACTTCATTCACCCAACTAATTCCTAATCACATACCTCTTCATTCACTGTTTGACTTAAACATTATACAAGACTTAAACAACTGATTATGCATCCTATAAACACAATTCATTAGGATTCTGACTCAACAATAATAACACTATACACCCTTTGTGTATTTCATGAACTCAACAATACATTGTGCACGCTTTGTGCTTTTATTATTTCAACAAACACATGACTCTTTTTTTTTCTCTTTTTTTTATATATGAATCCAAAACAACTCTATTGTCCCATCCCAAGGTTTTTGGGCAATTCATTATCACACAACTCTTCAATCTCACCACCTATCATCAATAGATACCCTTACAATTCCATCCACACCTCCTATCACCCGGGTTAAGAAAGAAAGGTATTCAACCTCAACTGGGCTAACAAAGGAGTATGTATTAGGTTAGTGTTTGGGTTTAACATGGCTAATGAAACGATGGCCTAAAATCATTTCTAATTCTTGGCCTCCCCTATTGCAGTTTTAAGAAAGAAACCCGAGCAAGTTCTAGAGGTACATTATACAGTGACTCACTCCAAAACAAAACAACACAGGCTCAAAAAATTCTCACATGGTTATGAGCATATCCCAAAGGCCAAAATTAATTCCACAACCATCGGCACTTCATAAAATCATGTGCAAGTAATGAGCGTAAGTTTCACGAGAAGGAAAGATTTGTCATCATGAACTAGATCAGTAATGCAGATAAATCACCACCAAGTACCACCTTTATCAAAGACAGATATCAATATGAACTATAGATTCCCAATCCAGACTCAACAACAATTAACAATAACAGGAATTAAACTCGATAAAATAAATGGTACGAATTAGTACAAATTACTGGTTCCAACTAGACAAATAGGTTCGAATACAGTAAAATACAGATAAGAGCAGAGTAAGCAGTAAAAGAACAGGAGGTAAAGAGTAGAAAAGACACACACATCGACCGATCACATCCCCCCCCCCAAACTTATTCAATACACATGATAGAATAAGTTTGTGGGAAAAAGATCATGGAGATGTGTGGAAACCTCACTGTGGTGGGGGCCAATACTGTGGGAAACGGGCCATGAACTGTCGCATCTGATCCTCCGCCTCTTGCTGGCATCGCCATTGTTCCCGCTCCAACTCAAAGTGGCGCTATTGCGCCGCTCACTGCTCCTGCTCTCGGTCGAAGTGGCGCTGCTGCGCAGACCACTGCGCTCTCTGCTCATCCTCGAAAGATCTGCGCTCAGTGGAGTATGTAGCCTGAGCTGCCGCTAAACCCTGCAACTGGTTGTGCCAGTCGCTCCACTGACGCTCCAAATTATCCAGCCGCTGCTCGAACGCCACACGATGTGTGCGACGCTCGTAAAAGGTGGAGGCATCCCCCCTCGGGGTCTCATGGAATGTGCCCCCCTGCGATGTGCCGGCTTGTGATGGACTGCCCTGAGAAGTGCCGCCCTGATGCATGCTTCCCGTCAGTAGGAAGCGCGGCTGCTCGTCGTCGTCTCCCTGATCATGGTCATGACCGTCGGTGTCCTCGTCATCCTCGTCATCCTCTCCATCCTCTCCACCCTCATCATCATCCACCCCCCCAAGAGACTGTCTCGCCATAGCATCTGCGGCAGACTGAACCGCCTCGGCATGTGCTAAAGTATCCAACTTCCAATTTTGGCGGTATCTGCGAAGCCCTACATTAGTGAGTTCGGGATTCGGCAGTGGGAAGGGTGGCGGTGTGCGCTGGCAGAAGAGATAAGGTGGGCGACCGGTCTGAATGAACCGGAGGGCAACCAGCTTTTTGATTGTGAGCTTTGTAACTGGTTCGGAGTGGTGCTCCCCCGGGTCAATCCTCATGGATAAAATGAGGTGGGTCCACAACCCACCAATGCAAATCGGGCCCCGGCTGGAAGAAGATGCTCGACTGGACTGCAGTAGAAAGAGCTGGGCAAAATTGAGATGTTGCTCATGAAGCATGTAATAGATCGCCATGAGCTCGACGTCCCTCATCGAGCTATTGTCCTTTCTGGCAAAAAGTGTGTGCGCCAGAATCTGCTGGATTATCTGGAAGATAGGGTTCCGGATCATTGAAGCTTTGCACTTGCCAGACTCCCAAGCTGGGTTGTCATCGGCGCAAATGGTGCGCCAGAAAACTTTGGGGTCGAATCCCCTCGGCTTGGTGTACACGCCAATGTCTGGGACCCCGAAGGCTCTGTTAATCTCCTTCGTGGTTAGAGTGCGGTCCTCATTAAGGGCTCGGAAGGTGGCTCCTATTGGTGTGTTTCGGCCGGTAGTGGAGAGCTCGAAGGTGGTGAGGATCTCCAGTGTGAAACGCCAGTGAGTTGGATCCTCAAGTTCCAGAAGGGGGGTCCACCCAATATTGGAGAGGAGCTCCTTGACATTGTCGTAGAGCCCCAGTGACCGGAGAGTGTCGACATCCGGGTATTGAGTCGCCTCAACCCCTTTTTCAACCAAGGCCTTGAATTTGTGATGGAGGTCTAGTCCTTGGATAATAATTCCATAGCTTTCCGGCCTTGTGGAAGGAACGCGGCGTCGAGGTGCCATTTCAAATCTGCTAGATAAAACCAATATTCAGAACCAGCAACAACGAAAGGGAAAACATGTAAAAAAAACTAAACTTACAAATTATGCAACATCTCCATATTCTAACTAAATATAAGTATGCATAAGCACACCACCTTCTCAATATCAATTAACAACTCCAAGGTCATCAAACAGGCCCCCAACTCAATCAGACGGAGCACAACAAATCCCCACAACAAATTCCTAGCCTATACAATTCAGCATCACCAATACAAATCCCCAAATAAATGCATGAATCCTAAGAGTGCTAAACAATTCATCAAGACAATAATATGGCTAAACATGCTAATTAACTCAAATTAAACCACAAAAACGAAAATTGAAACTAATTAACCACAATACAATATACATTAATCAATAAAGATAACACATATGCATGAAAGCGAAAGAAACGTGAAGATTGAGAGGGTTACCTTGAAACGAAGCAAAATTTGAAGGAAAAACAATAAACACTAGGAATTTGGGGATTCTTGCGTTTTTGGAAGAATTTTAGAGAACTAATCGGATAGGAATGTTCACAATATGATGGGGAGACAATGTGTGGAAGGATTCAAGGAGATTTCGTGTGTGCAAGTCGAATTTGAGAGGGGAATTTTCGTGGGTTTTGGGTGTTTTGAGAGAGAAGAAATTGTGAGGGAGAGAAAGGGGGTTTTGTACTTAAAACCCATCTGATTTACAATTTTGGCGACCCAGAACGCGTACGGTGATCGCCGATTTTGTTCTTGGGTCTCCGAAATTGGTTCGAACCAATTTTGGGAAAATTACAATTTCGGCGACCAGTTTACACTTTCGGCGATCGCCGAAAATGTAAATGGGTCGTCGATTTTGTGCCGAAGCAAAATTAAAAACCTGCAATTTCGGCGACCAAACCAATAAAATCGGCGATCGCCGAAATCATTTTCGGGTCGCTGATTTTGCTTCGAACCTGAAAAATTTTGACGACGAACTCGGCGACCCAGGTTTCACGATTGGCGATCGCCGAAAGTGTAAATGGGTCGTCGTTTTCGCTTTTTCTGGCAATTCCTCGCGTTTCGAACACCGCACCTGCACCCATTAACTCAACAACCAAACGTGAACACACAATGTGGAAAAAATGGAATAAGGAGATGCTAAAATGCTTAAAACAATGCAATAAACTCAATTACAGGTTGGGTTGCCTCCCAACAAGCGCTTTATTTAACGTCTGTAGCTAGACGCAGCAGCATACATCCTATGGGTCAGCTAGGTGAAGTTCACAGACGAACGACACAGACTCATACTGAACATACGTTTTGACTCGGTTACCATTGACAGTGAAGTGTGTGCTATCAGAACCTAGGAACTCTACAGTGCCATTAGAATTCACTTTATGAATCACATATGGACCAGTCCATTTAGATTTAAGTTTTCCAGGAAACAAACGGAGATGGGAATTAAATAGAAGTACCTGATCCCCCGGCGTGAAGTCACGGGGGCGAATGCGCTGATCGTGAAATCTCTTGGCGCGCTCCTTATACAGCCTCGAACTCTCGTATGCTTCAGTCCGGAATTCTTCAAGTTCGGTCAATTGTATACGTCACTGCTCAGTTGCAGTCTTCAGATCCCAGTTAATTTTCTTGACTGCCCAGTATGCTCTATGTTCCAGCTCAACTGGAAGGTGGCATGATTTTCCAAATGCCAACTGATATGGTGACATACCAATCAGAGTCTTGAATGCAGTTTTGTATGCCCATAGAGCGTTGTCCAAGCGAGTGGCCCAATCCTTCCTAGAAACTACAGATTTTTCTAGGATTTGCTTGATTTCTCTGTTAGCCAACTCTGCTTGTCCATTGGCTTGGGGGTGATATGGAGAAGTGATTTTATGATGCACTCCATATTTTGCTAGCAAACTCCCCAGCCACTTGTTTTTGAAGTGTGACCCTCCATCACTCAATAGTGCTCGAGGTGCTCCAAACCGAGTTAGAATGTTCTTTTGTAAGAACTTGAGCACCACCTTGGAATCATTTGTGGCAGTTGGGATGGCTTCAACCCACCGGGTCACATAGTCCACAGCCAGTAAGATGTATTGATATCCATGAGATTTAGGGAATGGTCCCATGAAATCAATGCCTCATACATCGAAATGCTCAATCTCCAGCATGTACTTTTGGGGCATCTCGTCCTTCTTTGAGATGTTCCCCATCCTTTGGCATCTGTCGCATCCGGCCATGAACTTCTGACAGTCACGGTAAATAGTAGGCCAATAAAACCCGCTGGTGAGGATTTTTATGGCTGTTCTGTTCGCCGCACAGTGGCCTCCATATGGGGACAAATGGCAGTCCCCCATTATCTGCTCACGCTCTTGCATCCCGATGCACCGCCTAATTACCATATCAGCACAGCGGCGGTAGAGAAATGGCTCATCCCAATAGTAGAACTTGCAGTCATGCAAGAACTTTCTCTTCTGGTGTGAGGACAGATCAGGTGGTAGAACACCTGCAACCAAATAATTTACCAGATCCATATACCATGGATCTAGTTCCTCCACAGCTAGCAGCTGCTCATCTGGAAACACTTCAGTAATTTTTATCCGGGGATCATCTCCTTCCACCGGATTTTCCAGCTTTGACAAGTGGTCTGCTACCACATTCTCACAACCTTTTCGGTCCTTGATTTCCATGTCAAACTCCTACAGTAGCAGGATCCACCGGATCAGTCTCGGCTTTGCCTCCTTCTTTGCAAACAGATAGCGGATCGCAGCATGATCCGTGTAAACCACCATCTTTGCCCCAACCAAATATGCCCGGAACTTGTCAAAGGTGAAGACCACTGCTAGGAGCTCTTTCTCAGTGGTAGTGTAATTGACCTGGGCTTCATCCAAAGTCTTGCTGGCGTAGTGAATGACTCTGAAAATCTTGTTCCTTGTCTGACCCAGGGCAGCCCCAACTGCAGTATCGCTGGCGTCGCACATCAGGACGAAGGGCTCTGACCAGTCTGGTGAGATAAGTACTGGAGCGGTTGTGAGGGCCAGCTTCAGCTTATCAAAGGCCTGCAAACAGTGTTCATCAAAAACGAATTTTGCATCCTTCATAAGTAGAGAACTCAGAGGTTTAGAGATTTTAGAAAACTCCCTTATAAACCTCCGGTAGAAGCCTGCATGACCCAAAAAACTCCTCACCGACTTCTCATTGGTGGGGGGTGGCAGCTTTGAGATCGCCACAATCTTGGCACGATCTACCTCTAAACCTGCAGCAGAGACTTTGTGACCGAGGACAATGCCCTCTCGCACCATAAAATGACATTTTTCCCAATTTAAAACCAGGTTAGTCTCTTGACAGCGCTGCAGAACAGTAATCAGGTTTTCTAAACAGTTATCAAATGAATGACCAAACACAGAAAAATCATCCATGAAGACTTCCATAATGTTTTCTACGAGTCCACTGAAAATAGACATCATGCATCTTTGAAATGTAGCAGGAGCATTACATAAACCAAAAGACATGCGTCTATAAGCAAATATACCATACGGACACGTAAAAGCAGACTTATGCTGGTCCTCAGGGGCTATCGCTATTTGGTTATAACCAAAATAACCATCTAAGAAACAATAAAATTCATACCCCGCTAACCTATCCAGCATCTGATCAATAAAGGGTAAGGGAAAGTGGTCCTTACGTGTAGCACTGTTAAGTGCTCTGTAGTCGATGCACATCCTCCAGCCTGTGACAGGCCTGTGAGCGATCTCCTGGCCACTCTCGTCCTTAATGACAGTCGTTCCCCCCTTTTTGGCCACCACTTGGGTGGGTCTCACCCATTCACTGTCTGAAATGGCATAGATCATGCCAGCGTCCAGAAGCTTCATCACCTCCTTCCACACCACTTCCTGCATAATTGGATTTAGCCTTCGTTGCAGTTGCACCTTGGGCTTATATCCATCCTCAAGTAAGATCCTGTGCATACAGATAGAAGGGCTAATACCCTTGATGTCAGATAACGACCACCCAATAGCAGATTGGTGGTCTCTCAATACCCTCAGCAATCTATCTAATTGACTAGTAGAAAGGGTAGCAGATACAATTACCGAAAACGAGTCGTTTTCACCTAGATATGCATACCTCAAGTGGTCCGGTAGAGGCTTCAACTCCAGCACAGGTGGTTCTTTCTTCACATCCGGTTTTAGCGCCTTCTTGCGAGCCTCTTCTTCTTCCTCCTCGCTCCTTAGCTTCAAAAAGTGAGCGCTTTCCACCTTGCTCTTTATACCTGCATCATCTAATGCTAGAACAGACTCTAGCAGCTCATCACAGACATCATAAAGCTCATCACAAGAATAAACAGAATTTTGTACCCCATAATCTAAAGAATCAGTAGAGATGATAGATGAATCACAAGGATACAAAACCTGATCCATATCGCACTCCTCAAAGCAGTCATCTGAGTCGTGGCGCTCCATGGCCTTGTAGATGGAGAAAGTGATCTTTTCGTCGTTCACCCTCAACGTGAGCTCTCCTTTCTTGATATCAATGAGGGTATCAGCAGTGTTGAGGAAAGGCCTCCCAAGGATGAGCGGAATATTTCGGTCCTCTGCCATGTCTAGGACCACAAAATCAGCTGGGAAAATAAATTCCCCGACCTTCACTAGCACATTCTCTACTACCCCTTTAGGGTAGTTCACCGACCTGTCAGCCATCTAAAGTCTGATGGTGGTCGGTTTGATGTCCCCGATCCTTAGCCTCTTGAAAATAGATAGGGGCATCAGATTGATGCTGGCCCCTGAATCGCATATCACCTTCTCAAAGGTCTGCCCCCCAATCACGCTGGTGATAGAAAAACAGCCAGGATCAGCCCTTTTTACCGACATTTTCTTCTGAATAATGGCGCTGCATTCTTCAAATAAATTCACGGTCTCGAATGCTCCAAAGGGCTTCTTCTGGGTAACCATATCCTTCAAAAATTTCATGTACCCATGAATTTCCTGTACAACTTCAATCAGAGGGAGATTGATGTGGATCTTCTTCATATGCTCCAGAAATCTCTTGTATCTCTCCTCATTTTGCTTCTTGACAAATCGCTGTGGGTAGGGAACAGCGACGGGACCAGCTGGTTTGGAACTGTCTTCGGGACAAGTTCCCTTGCTCTTCTGAGTCCGTTCTTCTTGAGGAATAACAGGAGCAGGCTGTGCAACTTCAGGTTGCACGGGTGACGTGTCGACAGGCCTAGGTGGGCCCTCATATCCCTTCCCACTGTGAGTAGTGATGGCGTTGCAGTGGTCCTTGGGATTTACAATAGTGTTACTGGGGAATTGTCCAGGAGTATGCTGATTTCCAGAACATTGGCAATCTGAGATATCTGAGTGTCCATCTGCTTCATGTGCTTCCCCATCTCCCCCATACCATTCTGTAGCTGAGAAATTTCTCCCTCCATTTTTGTGTTCTTGGTATTGGAAGTTGCGATGAACAGAGTTAGGAGCTCTCTCATACTCGGCTCCTTGGGTTCAATTGCCACCCCTTGATTTGCAGCAAACCCAGGTGGAGGCTGCAAGGCGATGTTCGGATTCCCGTAGGAGAAATTTGGGTGGTTCCGGTTGTTAGGATGATAAGTCATGTTCCCCGTTGGATATCCTCTGTTGTTGTTGAAATTCCTCTGGTTCACATAATTTATATCCTCTATCTGCATCTCGATTCCCTGCTCATATCCCTGCTGAGGTGGATTATTCTCCAACATGGCAAGGCGGATCTCCATAGACTTCGTAGAAGCAGCTACCTCCTGTCTCATCAGTTTTATTTCAGCAGCTAGGTCCCCAGTATCATCGATTGCTGCTATCATCCTGCGCTCCTTTCTGTCTACTGGCTAATTAAATTCACTCTTCGCCATTGTTTCCAGCAGTTGTAGTCCTTCATGTGGAGGTCTAGCAGTAATGGATCCTCCAGCTGAAGCTCTGACATGCTTCTGAGTCTCCTCATCAAGCCCCGCATAGAAATAGCAGACTTGTTGTTTTTTAGTGTATCCATGGCATGGGCAGGAGCGAAGCAACTCCTTGAAATGCTCCCATGCCTCATAAAGAGTTTCCCCCGAGAACTGTCTGAACTGGCCTATTTGCATCTGTAGTTGGATGGCCTTACTCGGTGGAAAGAACTGGATCAGGAATAGTTTACAGAGCTCCTCCCAGGATGAGATCTCACTGCGGTCCAGTGACAGATACCATGACAGAGCTCTGTCAAGCAGTGTGAATGAGAAGAGGTGTAGCCGGATGTAGTCGATTGGCACCTGATTCTGCTTGACTGTGTCACAGAGTAGCAGAAATTTCTGGACATGCAAATGAGGATCTTCATACGGAAATCCCCCAAACTGGTTCTGTTGAGCAGTGTGTATCAGACCAGTCTTCAGCTCGAAATTAGGTGTGTTCACCTTCAGTCCAAAGTTTGCATTACGATGCCCATCAGTCATCGGCTCGTACATCTCATCTATAGTGGGCTGCCGTGGTACTTCTGGAGCTTGATGCTCCTGAAGTCTCAGATTCATCTCTTGTAGCTGCCTCTGCAGCTCAGCAATCTGTGTCGCCTGATCGTCAGCCATATAAAATGCTAACTTTCTTCGTGCAGAGTTCTTTCGACAGGTAGACTCGATCTCCGGATCTATAGGTTCAAGAACTGGACCTTTTAACCTGGTTCGCATATACTACTTGCAAGAAAACACACAGTGAACAACACAAAAAAGAAATTGGAAAATAAAGTAACAATACGTAAAACTAAAATCTAGAGTAAATAGCGTAATATCGGAATTAGTGTTAATTATAAATCTGTGCAATCCCCGGCAACGGCGCCAAAAACTTGATAGCGTATTTTTCAACACGCTACAACTGCAAGTGTACAGATCACTGCAGTGGGCAAGTAATAAATTATCGAATCTCAAGGATTGCAGGATCGAAGTATAATCAAGCACTAAAACATGAATATCGTACTACTATCTAGACGATTCGGTAAAAGAGTTTGATTTATTTAGATTAGGCAGTTTGAAAAGTAGTTAATTAAAAAGACAATTAAAAAGATCGAGTTTAGAAAATATGAGAAACTAGGATTCCAGGGTAATCAACTTTGAAGAACAATCAAACAATCATTTATATAATTCGATTCCCATTTAATTTCCAAAAACGTGAGTTAATCTCAATTATATTATCAGGCGACCCTCTCGGACTCTCAACCATAACATGGAAATAAACGACCTAGTGACTCCTCTCGGATGCGCAAAAGGACTTTTACTCTTGATAAAACCTTAGATTTTAAAACCCTTTAACAGTTCAAATTCCTCTCGGACAATTGACCTATCAAATTTAATTACTCTGCATCTTAATCAATAATCTAGACCTCTCGGTTCAAAAATTACCAATTTAAACTACAATC
>JAPKLW010010339.1:0-11367 GCA_026898455.1 Plectranthus barbatus | reverse complement strand
CATTAATTAATCGGAGCCTCTGACAAGCTCTAACTACAATTAATTAATATCTTATAATTCCTGAGTAGTACCACTCAAACCTTATCACTCGTGCCTGAACTTAATCAGCCTACAGGACTTTGACACGATGAATGTTATTGAGCTCCTCAAGGAATGTCCCCATCCTATTACTCGGATATGGTTACCTAAGTTCAGTCTCAGACGGTACTACACGAACTGCTGTTACCCAAGATGCGGATATACGAGCACGTTACTCAGGCTCTCCACCATGGCAAGTCAAAGCAACAGTCAACCCGTGCAAACCCTTGAACCTTCGTTAGGGTTTGGACTCAATCAATATAACGAGATCTTTTATTCGCTGATGTCAGACAGACGAATATATCTCACTGCGGTCCATCAATACGCCACCTCTGCGTACCAACATGTCAAGTAACCAAAACAGACTACTTATTCCGACAATATCGTAGCCATCCGGACAGACGTATCCTCATATGCTGTCTCGGCTGTGATTATGTTTATGTCTCACTAGGTCAAGTGATCATACTGTCTTCTGCGATCTACAACACGCCGTATGATCATCCCTATCGGTGAGACAAGAGGATACCATTGTTCATACATGTAAGATTGTTAACAGATAGGAGAAATAAACCGTTGTATACACATTGTAATAAATGCTTTCAGTATACAAAACCCATCACCATCAACTTCAAGTAGATCCAAGTGCGCGACCCGTACAACAACGAAGGCGGAAATTCTCTTCGGAAAAGAATGAAGCCATAAATGAGGAGATTCAAAAATTGTTGGAAATCGGATCCGTGAGGGAGGTAAAATATCCAACTTGGTTAGCTAATGTTGTTGTAGTGAAGAAGAAGAATGGGAAGAATCGCGTGTGCATAGATTATACAGATTTAAACAAAGCCTGCCCAAAAGATCCGTACCCATTGCCGCACATAGACAGCATTGTGAACGCCACTGCGGGTCATGAGCTGTTGAGTTTTATGGATGTGTTTTCGGGCTATAATCAGATTATGATGCATCCAGATGACCAAGAAAAAACCGCATTTATGACAAATAGGGGGATCTATTGTTACAAGGTAATGCCCTTCGGGCTCAAGAATGCAGGATCGACTTACCAGCGTCTGGTGAATAAAATGTTCGAGCAACTCATCGGCAAAACCATGGAAGTCTATATCGATGACATGTTAGTGAAATCTGGAAAGGCAAGCGAGCATGTACGAGATTTAGCTCAGGCTTTCGATATTCTGAAGAGGTATAATATGAAGTTGAATCCTGCGAAGTGCACCTTTGGAGTCGCGTCGGGAAAGTTCTTAGGTTACAAGGTTACCAGTCGAGGGATAGAAGCCGATCCAGTGCAGATAAGGGCGATAAAGGATCTAGCGCATCCACGGAGTCTGAAGAAGGTGCAAAAGTTAACTGGGAGATTGGCGACGCTGAGTCGGTTTATATCGAGATATTCTTATCGGACGCATAGTTTCTTTCGAGTCCTACGGAAGGGGAAAAACTTCGAATGGACAGATGAGTGCTCGAAAGCTTTTGAACAGCTTAAGGAATATCTGTCGAGTCCGCCATTACTCTCCAAGGCAGAGCAGGGAGAACCATTATTATTGTATTTATCGGTATCGGACCATGCCCTTGGAGCAGTTTTGGTAAGAGAGCATCAAGGGAGACAACATCCTGTTCATTACCCGAGCAAGCCCTTGCTCGCCACGGAAGAAAGGTACACCGCGTTGGAGAAACTGGCTCTAGCCCTGATAGTGGCCTCACGAAAGCTTAAGACTGTATTTTGAAGCTCATCCGATCAAAGTAGTTACGTCATTCCCACTTGGGAGTGTGTTCTCCAAACCCTGCTTGTCAGGGAGGTTGCTCAAGTGGGCGATAGAGATCGGAGGTTTCGGGCTTGAGTTCGAACCAAGGACAACGATAAAATCACAAGCATTAGCCGACTTCGTGGCGGAATATTCTGCGAACTTGCAGATTGAAGCAGAAAAAGAGGTCGTACAGATAGAAGCAGCCGAAGCCAGTCACGAACCATGGGTCCTCCAGGTTGACGGTTCGAGTAATATAAATGGAAATGGTGTTGGGTTAAGATTACAAAGTCCATGGGGGGAGCAGTTCGAACGAGCAATCCGACTTAACTTCGATGTCACGAATAATGAGGTTGAATACGAGGCTCTCATAAGAGGAATGCAGTTGGCAAAAGAATTGGGAGTGCAATGTCTGCAAGTTCGAGAGGATTCGCAATTGGTAGTGTCTCAAGTAGATAATCAGTATCAAGTGAAGGAACCTCGGTTGTTGAAGCATTATGAAATGTCTCGGGCGGTCAGTGCAAACTTCGATAATTTCGAAATAAAGCATGTACCCAGAGAAAAAAATGTAGAGGCCGACGCATTAGCGAATTTGGCTTCCTCTCAGCGGGTAAGACGAGAGAAGACCGTACCAGTGACGTGGGTGGATAAACCGGTTGTGCAAAGACATGAGGAGGTAAACGAAATACATCAAGTCGGAACTTGGATTGATCCCCTATTGTGATACATCGAAGATGGATTACTTCCTAAAGTAAGGGTGGAAGTAGCCTGCATAGCACGGGCGGCTGCGAAGTATGTTATTTATAATGGTGAATTGTGCAGGCAGTCGTTGGAGGGACCCTTTCTAAAATGCGTTCCAGATGGAGCGATCCCTGTTGTCCTAATGGAAGTTCATGAAGGGGATTGTGGAAGTCACCAGGGAGCTCGAACTCTGGATCACAAAGTTATATCAGCAGGATTTTATTGGCCAACCTTGCGAAAAGATGCAAAGGAATATGTTAGGAGCTGTGAAGCTTGTCAGAGGTTTGAAATAACGGTACAAAAGCATGCGGAACCGCTCTACGCAACTGTACCCGTATGGCCCTTCATGGTGTGGGGAATGGATATTGTGGGGAAACTTCCGAAAGGCGTGGGTTAGGAGGAGTATTTGCTCGTCGCGATAGATTATTTCATGAAATGGGTTGAAGCGGAAGCATTTCGTAATGTACGTGAACCAGAGGTTATAAAGTTCCTTTGGATGAATATATTGTGCCGATCGGAATACCTGAGGAGATCAGAACCGATAATGGGACTCAGTTCACCGGTAGAAGAGTTCAGGAATTTTGTGACCGATATGGAATTAAGTTGGTCTTTTCTACACTGCTTTATCCGGAGGCGAATGGGCAAGCTGAATCGTCTAACAAAACCATTATGGCTACAATGAAGAAAAGGTTGCACGCACTTAAGACCGGATGGGTCGATGAACTCCCGGGAGTTCTCTGGTCGTATCGAACCACCCCACGCGTGGCCACCGGGAGCACCCCTTTTGCATTGGCATACGGGGAAGAGGCGGTTATACCTGTGGAAACAAGGGCAAAGAATTTGCGAGTCGAGTTGTGTGATGAAGTACGCAATAATGATAAGTTGTTTAAGAATCTAGAGTTGTTAGACAAACGGAGAGATCGAGCCTTGTTAATGATGGCTCAGAGGAGATCACAAGTTGAGAGGATTTATAATCGGAGGCTCAGGCTTCGAACCTTTCGAGAGGGAGATTGGGTGCTGCGAAGAGTGTTTCAGAATACTAAAGATAGAAGTGTGGGGAAGCTCGCACCGACCTGGGAAGGGCCGTACAAAGTGACACGGGTGGTCGGGCGAGGTGCGTATCATCTGGAGGACTACGATGGTCGAGAAATTGCTAATAGCTGGAATGTGAGACATCTAAAGAAGTACTATTTCTGAGCATATTAGTGAGTTCGATCATGGGCCAGCTAAGTATATTCTATCTTATCTCTTTCCTATGTATTATTTCGTTATTTCCTATACTAACTTGAGCGTCGGAGGGGCGATCCTAACCTCGAGATTTCCTGTGTAGGACTACGATGTGAATAAATGAACTATTAGAAAGTGTCGATATTCAAATACCATGGGCGATTATTCAGTAGAAAAGCATAATAAAGAGATAAAATAAAAGTTGTCCGGGAATAGAGTGCATATTGTTCAATGTAAAATAATAAAAAGGGAGGAATCATGCGCCCACGTCTGTCTGCTGCTGAGAGTTGTCACCCTTCTCGCCGGTCTCTTGTTGCTTGAGGCTGCCAGAGTTAGGATCTTGAATCTGCTTTGAGGTCTCCTGCTCGGTCTGTAGGGCCTCATCCAGCATACTTAGGTCGAGATCGGGATATCGGGAGGATATCTTCCCTCTGATCTCTTGGTCGACCTGTTCGGCGAGAGTCTGTAAGTATGCCAGAGGATTAAGTATCTGGAAAAATCGAGCGAAGTCAAGGATAAATGAAATCGAAGTATGTGGAGTAATTACCTCATATGTCTCGGTGAAATAAGGAGTCTGGATAATGGATTCAAAATCAAGGCCCTCTCCAGACTTGAGGCGAGCAATCTCATCCTGACAGCATTTCAACTCGATTCTATGTTCTTCTTCCTTGGCAGTGAGCTGCTCCTGCATGGCTTTGAGTTGGTTTCCCCTCTTTTAGATATCGCTGGAGAGCACAGTGATGTCGGCATCGTATTTCTTCTTCGAACTCTCCAGCTCGCTTTGACATGCTTTCAGCTCCGCTTCGGCATTGTTCGCCTTTACGGGGAAAGAGGCGGCGTTGCCTTCGGTCTCGTCCAGCTTTTCCTCCAGGGCAGCAACCTTCTTCTTTTGACTCTCAACCTCGCCCCGAAGCTTTAAGATTTCTTCGGCGCATTTGTCCTCGAAGGCTTTGATCTCTCGGTGAATCTTGTCGAACTCCATTGCGTCCTGCAAATCAATATTTAGTAGAAAATAAAGGAAGTAGAAATCAATAGAAGGGTTACCACTAGTTAGCGCTGTTCGAAGCGAGAGAGCCTGTTGAAAAGTGCGCCTGCCATAGGATCTTGTGGGGGAGGATTGAGCAGCAGTTTGCGGGCATGGACCAGGAATAAATCCACCCTCGCATTTACCGGGGCTGTCTGTGATCTGCTCAGAGACCTTTCTAAATTCTCCTTCGGGTCGAGGTCTTTGTCTGGAGAACAGTGTCGACGGTCAGAGGGTCCCCCTTCTTTCTCCTTCTTGCGATCGGACTCCTTGCAAGAAGAGTCCGACGTGGGAGTATGGCGAATGTCTTTGGGAACATCAGAGAGCTTAACCGGAGGGGGAGGCGGAGTTGGAGGATGTTGGCTCGACGAGGTGGCAGATCTCTTAGGAGGGTTCTCCTCACGGCATTTCTGCTCGAGCTCTTCTCGTGCCCTCTTCTTCTCTCGCAAAGCCTATGCGACCTGTTCAGCAGAGACTCCTCGACCCTTCACGTTCTCTGGAAGATCGTTGATATGGCAATTGTGATCAAGGTAATGATGGGCCGTGATAAATCGGCCAAGCTGAAGCGTGGGCCACTCGCGATCACTGATGCTGACGTCGTAGGCGCGATCGATCCTTGCTTGCTCGGAGGGGGTGAGGACTGTTCTCTCTCGCACTGCAAAAGGGATACGTTAGTACGAAGAAAGATGGTAAACATATTTAATAATGAGAAGACCCACTTATTGGAGTTCCACCATGGCTAATGAATTCTGGATGTGAGGGGTTAAGTTTGAGAAAAAAGAATGTGTTCCACCAATTGGGAGAGTTCGTCGGGGGCTTCTGAACTAGTGGCGTCCGTCCTGTCTTCCACCTAGTGAAGTAGTAATAATGTTTGTCACGACATTGGTTCATTCTATACATATGATGCTATTCACGAACTGTGGGGAGACCTAATCCTAAGTCCATCCAAATTAGGAACACTCCGACTAGATGACACCAGCTGTTAGGGGCCAGTTGAAAAGGGCTGATGTTGAACGAGGCCAGGACCTCACTAAAGAAAGGATGGATCGGGAGGCCAACTCCGTTCTCCATTGCTGCAGTATAAAAGGCTGCAAAGCCAGCCGGAGGGTCAAAACATCCGCGGTTTTGCTTAGGACGGATGTAAGTAGCTCCTAAACACGGGACGGAGTCAGCCAGGGCGAGCATGTCGTCCCTAGTGATCGAGGAAATAGCTCCGAGGATTCTGTGGGTAGACCACTCTTCTGGGAGCATCCATCTACCAACAATCAACGGATCAATTGGAGAGGCTGTTGGTGGAGTTCTGTTGGAAAGTTGATGGTCCGAACCACCAGTTTCGATGGATCTCGTGGTTCCTTCTAGTCGGCGGAAGGTCTCTGCGATAGGAGTGTCGTCTTCAGAGTCAGAAGACGACGGAGGTTCTTCGGGTGTTTTGTCGGGGATTTTCTCCTTCCCTGGTCGATGAGATGTTTCTGGTTCTCGGAAAATAAAGTCCCAATCTGGTTGGACGGAATGAGTAATTGAAAGGTCCCTTTCGGGCGAATGAGTAAAAGGTGGTGTAGGAATGTGTATATCGGAATCATGGGCCATGGTATTTTAAACGGCGGTGATATTAACAGACGGAGCTAAAACCTAGTCGGAAAGAATAAGCGATCGAAGGAATCAGAATCAAAACCTAATCTTAAATACGCGAAAGAAGAAGAAACAGGAGGCGATAACAGTTAAAGAACAAGAAAATTAAATGAGGAAGATAAAAGTGCGTTACCCGAATTTCAATCAGCAAATTCTCTGATCGGAGGAGAAAGGCGAATGAGACGATGAGAGAAGATGGAGGTGATGATTCCCGAGAAACGTTATAAAAAGGGGGTGACCGTCTGACTTCCAGCAATTAGCCCTTGATTTATGCGAAAATTACGCAAATACCATCGCAGGTTGGCGGGAATTTGAAACATTTCAAGATAATAATGATTCGAATCTATCTTATGCTAACTATACCTCGATAAAATCGAGTTTGTTCACACTTCGCAAATTCACTTCGATGAATTTATGAAACTAGATGGCTTAACGACAGAACCCGAACTGTCAAAAAATCTGCGAACTATGGATTCGGGCCATAGTTCGCCGACATTCGTCGCTACTTTACGGAGTAGCATGAATCAGAAGATATCCCCACAGAGGAATCGATTCTTCGAGCCGTGAGGATGTCTAAATACGACATCCCATCAATCCGGATTCCTTCTAAAGGAATCTGATGAGCCATACATCTGGAAATATTCTCGAAACTGGGCTCGACTTACCAAGCTTCTTTCGGAAGTAACTTGACAAGTCGAGGGGGCTATTGTTGGGGTCGATATTATGAAAGTGGAAAAGGCCCATTAAAAAATGGTCCATTCAATATTTGGGTTGGGTTTTGGGTTGAGATCCATTACCATAGGTCAAAGAAGAGATCGAATGTTACGTTTCGAACTATGAAAAGTTTTAACCATGGGTCGACAATAAAGGCATGTTTAAATAGGGAAGAACGGATCTTTTTGATCATGAAGCGGAATGAATTTGGTAATAAAGATCGGCGAAGATCACGGAATTGAAGAAAGGGGACGTTACAAGGGATGAGTATAAGTATTTCGGGAAAAGCTCATTTGTGGGGACGATAGAGAAAAAAGAGAGAAAGCACTGCTGAGTCATAGTTCGACATAGCTCCATATAAGCAAAATCTTCTAATTACTGTATAACTTGTTGAATTACGTCCTATTTCTTGTACCTATTTTAGCATAGCTAGAAAATAGTAATTCCGTCGTCTCATTGTAATTCCTTTCTGTTTCTAAATTGAAATAAACGTTCTTGGGCTCCAAACCATCACAAAAACACCCACAACACTATGTATATTAATTAGGAAAAAAAAAGTAGTTTGCGTAGTTTTATACTGTTTGCGTTGTTTGTTGAGAGAGATTCTCTTACATGGCTCTTGCCAAAATCTTCCTTTTCCTGCTCCCGTCTCATCTTCTTTTCTTCGAAGCTAAATCCGAATGCCAGGAATCCTTCCAGTGTGGAAAATTCTCCATGGGATTTCCGTTCACGAATGTTAATAATTCCGGATGCGGACTTGTCACAGTTGATGGTTGTGATTCCGACGATCCAATTCCAATAATTCATGTAAGAGATGGAGGCTTTGGCTATGTTGCTATTCTGGATAATATCTCAACAACCAAATTCTTAGTTGAAGACTATCTTCTCGATGCTCAGTTGAAGAACCGCAGCTGTTTTTCTTTCGAATATCTATCTCCGCTTCAAGCTCCTTCCATTTCATTTACATTCTCTCCTAACCTCACCTTATTCCCCTGCTCCAATGAATATGGTAACCGACCGAAACTAGATGATCATTTCCAGAACTATAGCAGCATAGATTGTGGGATCTACTTCGTCTACTACAAAAACTCTACGACTGTTGCTCCTACTTTCGGGAAAAATGATATCCCAGTAGAATGTCAGTTGGTTCAGCTGCCTGTGAAATCCACCCCAGACTCCGATGATTTGTTCAGTATTTTGAGTTCTGAATATACTCTAGAATGGAATGTTTCTGAAGCATGTCTTAGTTGCTTCCATGGAGGAGGGCAGTGTCTCACTGACAACGATGGTGATTTCTACTGCAACAAAGGTACCAATAATATGCTAGAAACCTGATACCTTTGGGTAGGCTTCATTTTTATACTGGAATAGAGGATCTCGTCTGTGTTTCTTATTTAGAGCTCCATCACAGTTTTCTTGTTCAAATTTTGTTTCTCTAATGATTAAAGTCATCTACCAAAATGCTTAAAAGTAGACAACTTTTTTATAACGCATCTCGCTTGTTATACTTGGTGGTGTGTGCTTGCCCGTGTTTCTTCCAATCATTTCATAATTAGGATTCTTAATTATTTTAACATTATAAGTAATAAAATATTTATTCATAGTTTTTAATTTTATTAACTAGTGCTAACTTTTTCATAATAAGATTGAAATAAATCTTCAGAATAATTCGTCAACACCCAACTTCATCTTAGAGCGGGATCTTCCCGAACATTGATTTCGTAGCGAGAGTGAGAACTTAGATTTTTTTTATGTCAAAGACCTCAGATACATATGACTATGAGTGCATGGTTACTTGAGCAGGTTTCCAGACTCCAGTATTTATCTTGATTGTTAGAATATTTCTTTATTTTATGTGTTGAATAAATTACTAGATTTTTTTCTTTATTGTCTCTACTAAAGATGCCCATTATTTCTTTGTTGTTTCACATGATATGATACCTGATGGTTAATGTTGTTTTTCGGCTTGCAGGGAATCACGCTGAACTTAAAAAGATTCTTTTTATAGGTATGTCCCAGCTTGTGTAAATTAATCTGCTAAGACATTCTCATTCTTAATTCAATCCTCCTCTTGCTTTAATGTATAATTCATTCTAAATGATACTTCCTCTGTCCATGTTAATTAGGCCTCTTTCTTTTCGGCACGGAAATTAAGAGTTGTGAGTGTAGAATGAGTTAGTGGGATGAATATTTTATTGTTGAGCGTGAAAATGTTACCATTTTAAAAAAGGGGCCAATTTAGTTGGGACGCCCGATTTGGTAAAAGGGCCTATTCTGCTGGGACGGAGGGAGTATTATTCAGCAATCACTTTCTTAACCTCCATGCTGAACTGCCTTTTTTATATTCTCGTTTCATTTTATGCTTCAGCTTGAATGCAATCAACAGTTTCACCGAAATGATACCATTATTCACTGCAGGAGGCATGTCTATTGCAGCTCTTACATCCACTTTGATAATTGTATATGTTTTCATCCGGAGGAAGCGTGCAAAGGCGAAACAAGAGTATGAAAAAGACATTGAACTATTTCTAAGGAACAATGGAAATCTTGTCCCAGTGAGATACAAATACTCCAGCATCAAGAAAATGACCAAATCATTTAGTGAAAACTTGGGAAAAGGAGGTTTTGGTAGTGTCTATAAAGGACAGTTACCCGATGGTCGTCTTGTGGCGGTCAAAGTTCTGAACGAATTGAATGGAAATGGGGAAGACTTTATGAATGAGGTTGCTAGCATTAGTAGAACTTCCCACATTAATATCGTAGCTCTTTTGGGATTCTGTTTTGAAGGTCCAAAAAGAGCTTTGATTTTTGATTTCATGCCAAATGGATCTCTTGAGAAACTCATTGACAACACTTCTTCCTCAGCAGCAAATTTCGAATTGGGATGGGATAAATTGTATGAGATTGCACTTGGGGTAGCTCGAGGGTTAGAATACTTGCATCAAGGCTGCAATACGAGAATCTTGCATTTGGACATAAAGCCTCAGAACATTCTTCTAGATAAGAATTTGAATCCAAGAATCTCAGATTTCGGGCTGGCTAAACTGTGTCCAAACAGATCAAGCATTGTGTCAATGATGGTGGCAAGAGGGACAATAGGATACATTGCCCCTGAAGTGTTTTCTAGGAACTTCGGAGAAGTGTCTTACAAGTCTGATGTGTATAGTTACGGAATGTTGGTTCTAGAAATGGTTGGAGGAAGGAAAATCATCGATCGAGGAGATGTAGATCATACTAGTGAAATATACTTTCCACACTACATCTACAAGCAGCTTGAGATGGATGGTGATGTGGTTGGAACAATGAATGAAGATGAAACCCAAGTTGCAGCAAAGAGAAACCTGATACTTGTTGGGTTGTGGTGCATACAAACAAATCCCAAGGACAGACCCTCGATGGCGAAGGTGGTAGAAATGTTGGAAGGAAAATCTGGAGCATTGAAGATTCCACCAAAACCTTACCTTTACTCACCCCCAAGATCAGCTGCACACGTTTCATCAACTTCTCAATCTATGTAGCATTCTGTTTGCATTGATATCTATCATAAAATTAAAAAAACTCAGAACATAACATTTGTTGTCCCATTGTCATGTACATCTCAAAGTCGCAGGTTTCAAGTATGTATCTCAAATGCTAGAAAAGTCTTCATTGATTATGTTTTTTAACAACTAGAATTTTCCGATGAACATCAACTTGTTTGGTCATGAGTTCGAGTACAGAAAGTGACACCCTTACTTATTTAAATTGTGTACATCAATTTAAAAAATAAATAAAAGTAAATAATTATTACAAAACTCATATAGTTAATTTTTTTAGTTCTTTAAATGTTTGCCTCCCTGTTGTATATCTAATGTCCTGTTTTTTGCATTTTTGTGATCCATGATGGTGTATGTAATTTATATCATACCAGTGAAATGTATTTTCCACACTATATCTACAAGCAGCAATGGTGCAATCCACCCATTTCTTCATTTTTTTAATTTAACACTATTTTTCAATAAATTAATCAACTAGCTCACTAACTTTGGGCTATTATCCTCTTTTTTAAGAAAAGGGTTAGTCTGATTTTTTTCATAAAATTTTTAAGATATGAAAGGAAAAATTGAAATTCGAATTTGTATCATGCATTGCACAAAAAGGCAAACAATAAAAGTGATGATCGTGCATCACACAAAGGGAAATAATAGTGAAGGAGTGATGATCCAC
>JAPKLW010010338.1:0-11368 GCA_026898455.1 Plectranthus barbatus | reverse complement strand
TCAGCTACGACTTACAACTCAAAAGACCTAAACAGGACTTTACATTTTGAGAACTAGAGCTATCTAGAGACAACACTGACGCTGGTTGGACTTAGGATTTGATGCACCAAAACTATGATCTAGACAACAAAATCACAACATTTCTATGAGTGCTTCTAGTTCTATAATCTAACAAGTAAGCTACTGAGGGAAAGGAAACTTAGCCAAATTTTCCAACATTGTTACTATCCCCATATAATAGTGTGGTAAATAAATAATCATTTCCCATCTACGAACCATTTTATTACAGTCTATTTGTATATCACCACCAAAATATTCTTTTATGGGCTCTCAACGTAATATAAAAATATACGTAGTACAAAAATCTCCGTCTATAAATAAACCCTAGTAGCCCATTATAAAGTACGTTGACTGTAAACATAAAGAAGATCATTTGTCGGCATTAGGGGGAGATATAAGTCCAAAGATAATGGAATGCCGAAAAATGTAAAAGAACAAAAAAAGATCTTCATAGTTAAAGTCATACATAAATGAATCAAAACTTGTAATGTTTAACAAGCAATATGCATCTATTGTATATAGTGGAGTGATTGAATTTATGCATCACAAATAATTAAAGACCCTAATGGACTAAATAATGAAACTCCTTAATACCAAAAGTATGAGAGTCTTCATACTAGAAGTATGAGATATCTATTGGTGCATAAAATAAAAATCTGCGGTTAATAAAATCAAATATATAAATAACACTCCAATGACCCCTGAAGAGGAATATGTGACCTCTTGAAGAGGATTGTCCTGAAGACAAGAATCTCAATACATTAGCACCTGCACTAAATAATAATATTATTGGGATTGCGGAACAAATAAATCAAAATATTATGAGAAATGATAAAATTTAGTTAATGCCATGAGTATTATATATAAAGGAGAAGATAATAAACTTTATAATTGTCGACAACATACTTATTCCACAATTGCTTCAATCTGGATCAAGAGTTTAAATGCTAGAAGCACTATGATTGACCAAAAAATATAAAATTGAGCAATTGGAATAGAGATTAACTAGCTTATGAATGTTATGCTCTATGAGGTGGTGAAATATAAAGCGAGGTTAAAATCTAAAGGATTTTTTCGCAGAGACCCACACTTAATTTTGAATAAATTATTCACCTATTTTGGATGACATAATTTTCCGCTATTCGATTTCTATGACAGAAAATATAAATTTATATGCGCAGTTACTAAACGTCATGACTTGATATGAGTCATGGGACGATAATATTTATAAGAAATGCCTGATGGATTTTATATACTCATGATAAAGAAAATAAATCGCAAAATATATAGTGATGAGATTACTGTATAAATTCATCTTGAAGAAGGAATATATTAAATTGAAAATTAATTCATGCCTAAAGACGGAGTATGAAATAAAGACTTGGATAAGAGTTATTATTATTATAACAACATTCAATGTATAATAAGAGTTCTAAAGAGATCTATTACATCTATTTAGAACACCAATGTCATTTGATCCCCAGAAGTGGATAATGTCTCATTTAGACTTAAAGAAGATAACACGATATTTTTGGACCAGAAGTTCTCTATTTAAGTGTCTTTTGTTTACTAATTTATCAGGCCTGATACAATATTCAAAATTATCTTGCTAACAAGATTTGGTGCTTCTCTTATAAAGAGACATTGAAATAAACACATTATTTGTTATCTTCAAGATATACAAATCTTGGTATATTCTATTAGAAATCAAGTATGACATTGATGGTCTAAGTGAACACATAAATATTTATTTGATCTTGATAATTATAGATCTTGGACTGGTTATTTTGTTATGTGTTGTGGTATTGACATTTCTTATCAATTTGAATACTTTTCTAAATCACTCAAAGATGATATTTTCTTTTGAGAATTACAGAAGGTGTATGATTAATATCTTTTTGCATACAATGGAAAATCGTGTGACATTATGATACTTAAAATATTCCTCACCCTCCAGTATGAGGATAATACACTTGTGTTGCCTAAAAAAGTAGTGGGTACACTAGTATCGTATTCTTTTACCCACATCAACTCCCCAAGAATGATTGTTTTTTAGAATGTTTGATCTTGTGATAATCCTGAAGATTATTCATAAAGTCACTTCTACATATGTGGATAATATTGCATCATTTATAATTTTAAGATTATTATGTCGAGTGAAGTGATAAACTCAAACTAATTATGAAGATTTTGAATATCATTGTTTTGAGGGGAGCAACATTTTGAAAATTAAACCTTGAAGGTTTACATTATGCCCAGAAGGCTAAATAGATGTACTCTTTTTCCCTTGTTGAGTTTTTTTTTCCATTGAGTTTTCTTAGTTAAGGTTTTTAATGAGGTATCTAGTGCGTGCAACACATAATAAATGTATGTCATGTACTCTTTTTCTCGACTATTTTATCACATAGGATTTTCAGCGAGGTTTTTAATGAGGCATGAACATAACGAAATAATGTCCAAGGGGGAGTGTTATAAGTATATTTATTTGGTGGACATTACTTAAGATATACTTTAAAAATATATATCATATCTTTATAAATATCTTTCTAGATTTCTATAGATATGATTTCATTATTATATATATGGATTGTAATTCTCTACACATCAATGAATAATAATATTCTCTATTTTTCTCTCCATCTTGTTCTCTCTATTATTGCTTATCTGTGATACAGGAAGGATTTCATTTACAACAGATCTAATATTTTGAATGTTTTGAATTTTACTAATATTTAATTTTTTATATTAATCATATCCCATCATTACTCAATAGTTGTAGAAAAATATATTTAACTAATTCTTGCCTTTCACTTTTAAAATTACATTTATAAAAAATTGATTAAAAATTAAAACAATATAATTCGAGATTGAAATGACATAATTGAATTTATTATTACGAATTTGTGAGAATATGTGATTTCATTTTACAGAAATTTTATTAATTTATTTTGCACAAAATTTAATGAAATCAATAAATGAAAAAATAAATAATTTGTCTTTGCTGCTTCGTTTGCAATTTGTTTGTTTGCTTTATTTCTAATTTACACTTTTAAAAAGATTTCTTAGTTTAATCTCATTTTTCATGTGCAACACTTATTCTATAAATAAATAAAATAATTGTTAATAGAATTTTAAAAATTATTTCGTGACATCAATGTATAATATTTGCGATTTCGATTGTTAACTTATATCATAATTTGGTATTTTAACAAATACATGTGACTTTTTTTGCGACTTTCATAATTTATTTCCAAATCGTTGAATCATTATTTTCTTTAAATTTATTTTTATAATCATTTTAATAATAAATAAAATAAAATCTAAATAAAAATTTAAAAATTGCTTAAGACCATTTATGCATAATTTGTGATTTCATTTCATGTATTTGATTAAATTTTATTAAATACAAAAAAATATATATATATTACATACACATTTCAGAAAAATGAGAAAATTTGTTCTTTATTTGACTGATTATTAACATATGAGAGAATTATATTTAAAAAGTAAGGGTATTTTAAGAAATGATCATTCCTTGAACATGTACATAAAAGTGGTTATTTTAAAGTTTTTATATAAGGAGAATGACTATTTAAAATTTCCACTCTATTATTATTATTATTATTATTATTATTATTATATTGGGATATAAAATATTATTTAATTGAGGGAGAAATTTACATATTAATTAATATAACTCGAAATGGTGATAAATTAATTATAAATAAAACGCTTAATTATTTAATTTATTTTTAAGGTATGGATTTGATACTTAATTACTTTTTAGGTTGCTGATCATTTATTTTATATTATTTGGTTGATGTAATTGTTGTGTGCCAATTTTACACCATATTTTTTCTTCCAATATTAATCACATTTTTTAAAGCGAATTCGCAATTCCCCTTCATCATTATTTTTTTTTCTTGAATGGTTTCAACTTTAGGTTATTTAGTTATAAAACTTGGTAATGTTTAAAAAGTATCACTGTTAAACACTAGTTTCTGTTTTTGTTTTGTATGTTTAATTTAATTTTGTTATTGTTGATCCCGAAATTAGAGTACTAATTACAAGGCCGACCCTGTAAATTTTGGGATTTGGTGCGAAGAAAAATTTGGTGCCCCTTATTTAAATTAATAATTATAAAAATTATTAATAAAAATAATATAAAATGCATTTTAAAATCATCTATCCTATTTAAAATTACATAATTTATTCAAAAATGTCCTATAACAAAAAACTCGAGTCCTTCACGATTTCACAACCATCTTATGGATTTCACTTAATTTTAAATAAACTTGAAACAAAATAAAAAATTAAATAATATCATATAAACTAAATGCATAGTCAGCATTTAAAAATAATTCTCCTAGCATTTTTTTAGCAAACTTTTTGAAATTTTTTTATCATCTCTTTTCTTTATTTTTCTTTTTCCAAGAATAAGATAAATGTTTACTAGCTCAAAAATAAAAAGTAACGTAATAACAATTTAAATAAATTAAAAAAAATTAAAATCTAAAACAACATTGAACAAAGTTTTAAAAATTAAACAAAAAATTCAAAGAGAAGACCTAGGAATCACGTAAATGTAGCAAGAAAAATTTGATAGGATTTAAAAAGAATTACACAATATTATGTTAAAAAAAGAATTCACATCATAAATAATATTTCTTTATAGAAGAGATACTAACGTTTTGGTAGTCGTATTATATTAGGAAATAATATAAATTTTAATATCTTAATTGATATCTAGAATAAATCTTAATATTTTATATTTAATATATTTTTAGCTAAACAACTTTATTAGGCTAAATAAAATTTATAATATTAATATTTTTAGTTTAGTTAAATATTAAATTTCTTATCTTATATATTTTTTATATGGTGTCCCTACTAAGATAAATTAATAGTATAATATTACTGATATTATATAATTTTTTTAAAAATGTGCCCCCTTCATTTGGAGGCTTCGGTGCGGCGCACCTCTCGCACGGCCTCAGGGCCGCCACTGCTAATGTATGCAGCGGAAGTTTTAAAAGGGGCTTGCACTTCCTGAAAACTGACTTTCAAACTCAGTTTTTAGTTTTTGTAAAACTCAGTTTTAGGCTCAAAGTAAGTTTAAGTTTAAGTTTCAGTTCAAGTATACATTTCAATACTTAGCCAAGTATTGAGGTTTCAAATAAGCAAACAAACTTAAAATACAGAAACTTAAGAAAGCAGTAAATAGCACATAATATTTTTATAGTGGTTCGGAATCAAAGTCCTACGTCCACTCTTCAGAAATCAATATGAAAATTCACTAAGGATCAGTTTACAAGCCTTCTCACGATCTATAGCTAGCCTGTTGGAATCCTTCATCCTTCGGTCTGCTAGCGCACTCGCCCATAAACTCCTTGTGTTTGCTTCATTCTTTAACTTGAAATGAGGACGCACCTCGCAACCTTCAATCTGGATGGTGGATGTTTACTGTTCTTCCCAGAACTAAGATGGTTGGCAAACGCCCGTGATAGTCAGTAATCCGGAGTGGAAAGCTGAATGTTGTGTTTATAACTTGAAAACTAATAAACACCAAGTGTGTAGCTTAAGCTTGAAAGCCCGAGCCTCGTGTTCTTAGACAGATACACGGAATGAGTAGCTTAAGTTAAAAGACTTAAGCCTTGTGATAGACTCGGAATAATCAAAGCGCTTTCAAGAGCTTTAACTTTTCAGTTTGACAGAGTTTATGCTTACTTTTGCTTAAGAGTTCGTAACTTTTTTGTGTCAAAGTGTTGAGCTATTTATAGACAGTTGGTCGACAATTAGAATTTATGTCCGTTAAAACTTTTGCTCCAGTATCCAGACTTGAAGCAATTCGCCTATTTCTCGCCTATGCTGCATACAACAACTTCACAATCTTTCAGATGGATGTGAAGAGTGCCTTTCTAAATGGGGAGCTGAAAGAAGAAGTATATGTGGAACAACCACCTGGCTTTGAAGAAGGAAACCAAGTTTACAAACTGAGGAAGGCTCTATATGGGTTGAAGCAGACACCCAGAGCTTGGTACGAGACGCTGTCTCAGTTTCTCCTCAAGAATGGTTTCCAAAAAGGCAAAATCGGCACCACTCTGTTCAGAATTAAGGATGGAGCAGTGATAAGCTCATTATTTCACTCACTTATCTATATTATTTTTTATTATTTTATGTAGTTTTATTGAGTTTACATATATATTTTATGCATGATGTCAATATTAGGTGGTTTTAGGTGTGTTTTGATGTTTATGCAGGTTTTTAGGCCTAAACTCACGAGAAAACCGTTCCGAAAGCAGTGATGTGTAAGAGTAGCAGTGAAGCGTTTTTCCACAAGAGGAATTCGGGCTATTGGCGCATGGAAATGGATGATGCTTTGAGTTAGCTCTCCAACGCAACTGGAATCGGGTCAATCGGAGTTCGGAGGAGGAAGTTATGGCCAAAACCGTGAGACCGCGCAGAAGGGACGAGGCAAAGCAAGCCAAGCGCTCGACGAAGGGAAAAGGGTGATCGACGGAAGCAAAGGCCGCGTCGATCGCTGCCAATGCTCGTCGATCGACGAAGAGGTTCCAGGCCCAGTGATCGACGCCAAACAGCCCTGATCGACGCGCATGCGGGAAACCTAATCCGGATCTGATTTGGAGATTAATGCATATCTAACCTTAGATACTGCTAGATACATCATTCACCTATATAAATACTCATGTATAATTCGTTTTTAGGAAAGAAGAGAGAAGAGCAATTACAAGATTTTAGTATTGAAGAATTTTTAGAGTTTTATGTTTGAAGACAAGTTCATGCGGGAAGATTTCCGGATTCCAGTTTTTATGCAATTCAGGTTTTATTTTTCCATGATGAATATTATCGTGAATATGTGTAACTAAATCCTTTCTCAGATTCTAGGGTTTCGAACTATCAATGTATGCTTGTTATGATTAATTGAATTATTTTCCCCTTCCCTTCGTAGTTTGTGAGATCTGTGCTTATTCATAATTCTGATTTGTTGGCCACATCTTAGGATTATCTAGTTGATTACTTGAGACGTAACTGTGATAGTTTTCAATGGAAAGAGATCTTCACAATATAATCTGATTTCTTGTCGTAACTGAAGGAGATTGATTGTAGGAATAAATCTGTAGATCTTTGGAGTTAGTTAATTTATCTTGAGACCGAGCGGAGATAGGTAATTAATTAATCTACTTTACGAATTGTCCAACAAAGAAGTTCGTAATACTTTTCTGATGTTTCACTACGAAGAGGAATTAAAATTGGGAATTAATCGATTCATTCATACATGTTATACTTGATAGGTAGATATCCCTGGAATATGTGCTTCTCTTATTTGAATCCAAAAGCCTTTTAATTTCCTGTTTAATTTTCATTAGCAAGTATTGTGATTTTCAAAACAACCAAAACTTTTTAATTGGTTTTCCTGACCAATATTTTGAGAACTTATGATTTAGTACTTAAGGTTTTTCGTTGCTTCATTCCCATGGATCGATAACTTTAGGGTTTATAAATTTATTTGCCACTATTTCTATAATCAATCTGTAGAAATTACAGTGATCAAATTGGCGCTGTTGCCGGGGAGTGAACAAAATTAATCTTACTATTAAATCTGTGATTGAAATACTGATTCAGGCTGTATTTTCGTATTTTCTGAAATTTTTCTCGCTTTTTCGTATTCCACGTCGATCGACGCTATTCTTCGTCGATCGACGAAGTTGTTTTCCTTTTGTCGATCGACGCCTTATCTCGTCGATCGACGCCTTGTTCGTTTCAGAGGTTCAGTTTTCTTATTTTAGTTCATTTCGTTTTATATTCAGTCTTACTTCACTACCTCTTTTGCTGTACAGGTAGTGCATGAGTACAAGAGCTAGAGGAAAGGACCCGCTTTATTACTACCCGGACATTGAAGCCACTTGCAGAAAGATCCAAAGGAATAAGCGTGCTCAGGAAAGCTCAAGTAATCACACGATGGAAGATAACGTACCACCGCCTCCACCAGTGCTAACTGCAGAGGAGCAGGCTGTGCTTCTCCAAGAAGTCCAAGCTATGAGGGCGCAAATCCAACAGTACCATCTGGAAAGAGACCTCGAGAGGAACAATCCGAATGGAAGGGATCTTCGCCATAACCCGTTGTTTGATGACAATCCTGGCGATGAAGAGGACGACAATCAGGACCCTCCAGAGGAATCCGACGATGAGGAAGAAGAGGAAGCCATGTAGAACTGGTATAAACCTCGGTTCAGGGAGACAGACTTCAGGATTGGCAGCAATGCCAACAATTTTGAGCTGAAGACCGGATTGGTGCAGATGGTGCAGCAAAACCAATTCGGGGGAAGACCAACTGAAGATCCCTATGCACATCTGGATAAGTTCCTGATGCTCTGCAACACTGTCAAGATTGGAGGAGTCAGCAAGAGTGCCATCCGAATGCGTCTGTTCGCATTCTCTCTGAGGGATAAGGCACAATCATGGTTCACCGCGCTGGACAAAGGAAGCATAGGCACATGGACTGAATTGAGGAATGAGTTCCTGGAAAACTTCTTCCCTCCGAATGTCATCAGGCAGAGAAGGAAGGAAATCATCAAATTCGCTCAAAGACCTGATGAGAGCTTCAGTGAGACATGGGAGCGATTCAAAGAGCTACTGAGATCTTGCCCCGGACATGGCTTTCCACCAGGAGAACAGGCAGAAGCATTCTACGAGGGACTCAATGAGAAGATCGTCAAGTTGGTGGACACCACACTGGGAGACACCATCATGACGAAAAGCGGAAAGAAGTCCATGAAATTCTTCCAAAAAATGGCCAACAACACTCAACGGTGGTCCTCAAGCCGAACTCGGCCCGTGATGGCGGTCGAGAAGGAGAAAATGGTGGAGAAAGTTGCCGAACAACCTGATTTGGCAGCCGAGCTGAAGAAGCTAAGGGAAGATTTCGCTGCACTGAAGCAGGAAAAGACAGTTGCTGTAGTAGAGCCAGTGCAAGCTCCGTCTGAGGGGGATTGTGCCACTGTAAATTTCATGCAAATGGGTGGTTACCAAAACAACTACCGTGGAGGATATCAGCAGCATAATCAGTAGCACAACCAGCCCTATACCTACAATCACGCAAGGAATCACCCTGGATTCTCCTACGCAAACCCTCAAGCTGCAGAGCAACCACCACCAGGATTTGCCGTACAAGAAGGAGCAATAGTGGAGAAGAAGAAGCCAAATCTCGAGGAGATTTTGGCTAAATTCATGGAAGGCTCTACTGATACTGTAGCCAAGTTGAAGCAAGAGATAGCAGGCGTGAATACTAAAGTGGACCAGGTGCAGAAACATGTACAAATCATAGAAACCCAGGTCAGTCAGATCGCCGATGCCCTCGGAGCCCAGCACAAGCCGGGGCAACTTCCGAGCAACACTCAGGTCAACCCCAAGAATTAGAATCAAAGGAACCAGGTGAACGCTATAACTCTGAGAGGGGGCAAAACCTATGAAGGGCCCAAGCAAGCAGGGACAGACACCCGAGATGAAGGAGAAGCCGAGAAAGAAGAAGAAGTCATCACATGCGAAGCTCTGTCGATCGACGATGCTTCCCCATCGATCGACGAAGATCCAACACTTCTGTCGACCGAGGCCAACTCTCGTCGATCGACGACCGCCCCTGCTCTACCAATGTATAAGCCTCCCTTGCCATATCCGCAGCGGTTTGCCAAATCAAAGATGAACGAGAAGTATGCACGCTTTCTTGAGAACATGAAGAAAGTAAACATCAACATCCCACTGATTGAGGCACTACGAGAGATACCGGGGTATTTGAAGTTTTTGAAGGATATGGTCTCACAGAAAAGACCCTTCATGGAGCACGAGAGGGTCAACTTGTTCGAGGAATGCAGCGCGATTATTCAGAAGAAGATGCCGCTTAAGAGAGAAGACCCGGGATCCTTCACGATCCCCTGCGTCATTGGAGGAGAGACCTTTGCGAAGGTCCTTTGCGATTCCGGTGCATCCATAAACTTAATGCCGCTATCAATCTTCAAGCGGTTGAAGATCGGAAGCATCAAGCCCACAACAATCTCACTACAGATGGCCGATCGATCAGTCACTTACCCGAAAGGCATCGTGGAAGACGTACTTGTGAAGGTGAAAGACTTCATCATTCCAGCAGACTTCGTGGTGCTTGACATGGAAGAAGACCACAACATCCCGCTTATCTTGGGGAGATCTTTCTTGAAGACTGCTGGAGCATTGATTGACATTTGAGACGGCAAACTAACTTTCCGAGTCAATGACGAGTCGGTCACCTTCCCCATCTACAAAGTAGTGCAGAAGCGTAATGAAGGGAGCTGCCAGGAAGAGTGCCACATGATCAACTGTTCAAATCCGGTGATTTCCTCTCCCTTTCCTTCTCTTAAAACTGATTCGGACTCTCTGGAGAACCGCTTACTGCACTCTTTGTGTTTGTCTTCAGATTTGGATAAGGCGAACGATGAGCTTATGGATTTGGTGAAGGAGCTGGATGTACCCGAGGGAATAACACATGAGAAAGAGAACAAACATAAGCGGTTACCAAGCCGATGCAGCCAGAAAAAGAAAAGAAAACGTGGAAAAGCACCTACGTCGATCGACGCAGGAGCCACGTCGATCGACGAAGTCTTAGGATCCTCGTCGATCGGCGCTACTGTCATGTCGATCGACGCACGAAGGAAGTCAGACTCAGAGCTTTCGTCAGCAGAAGCAGCGCGACGTAGAAAAGGGATTGCGGCAGTTTCACCCATGACAACCGATGCAAATAGGGGAAAGCTGCAATCTAACTCTGATCCGCTGGTTCTGGAACTCAAGATGCTTCCGGCACACCTCAGGTATGGGGAGTTGAAAAAATTACTACGAGTTCTACGGAAGTACAAGTCCGCCATTGGGGGGACATTGAAAGACACCAAGAAATGGGGGATGCAAGTTATCAAGAACAAGGATGGAAAGGAGGTCGAGAAAGGACCTGCCTGGACCCGACCTCCCTGATGGTGATTGAAGACTCCGGGGGATAAAAAAGTTGATGTCTGAGATCAACTACCAGGTATCGTTCCCTCTTTTGTCTGATTTTCAAACTTATTCCACTCTTCGAGTTGGAAATAAGTTTGGGGGGATGTGGACAAGAGATGGAACGTCCTATCTTTTATTTATTCTGCTTTCTGTTTTTAAATTTTTCGTACCTTTCTATTTTATACTATTTTGTGGGGAAAATTTTTGAGTTTTGAGATAACCTGAACGAGATTGTGAGATTAGAATTGATTGAGGGTTGAGTATTGAATTGATT
>JAPKLW010010337.1:0-11368 GCA_026898455.1 Plectranthus barbatus | reverse complement strand
ATGCAGAGATTATTGGGAAGTTTTGATCACACAAAGGATAGTCTCTGTCTTGAAGATTTGTTTTCATGTGTACCTGGATTTCGGGTTAGTGCATCAAAAACTCTCTTCTTTTCAACTGCATTTCATTTTTATTTTCCAATGCAAATTCTTGACAATCTCTATCTGTAAAAGCCACCAGTCTTGATGCTGACTGATGTCTAACTAGCAGCCTCCTGCACGTAGCAACTGAAAAATTCAGCAGTTCAGATTCTGTCTGCAGCTTTCATTGCCAGGTCAGCTTCTAGAAATTAACCTTCATGGAAAAATTAACCCAATTATCGATTTCTGAACATAAAGTTGCATTAAAAGATCTCAGAAGAAGTCATACCCTTAGATGCTAGTCGTACGAGAATACTGTATAAAGTGGTTGTGAATTAAGTAACGAGAAATTTCTAAAGCAAATAAATGAACAACTAATGCAGTAGTCTGCGGCTGTGCTGAGTCAATTCTTGGTTTACAGAGAAATTCCACAGATTGAAAGTCGTGCACGCATATTACTTATTATCCCCTCGATTTTCCACAATTCCAAACTCCGATTTCCAATTCTTCTCACCGTTTGCCACTATATATATCCACATACAATATCAGATCTTCTCACAATCACCAAAAACACGATTGAAAATGGCAGCCTATTCTCTCACATCCCTCCTCATCACACTCTCCTTCCTCACCACGTTTACATTATTCAGCTCCTCTGAAGCTGCTGGAATCTCCGTCTACTGGGGACAAAACGGTGGCGAAGGTTCCCTCGCCGATGCATGCAACTCTGGCAACTACCAATACGTAAATATTGCATTCTTAACAACTTTCGGCAACGGCCAAACCCCCGTTCTAAACTTAGCCGGCCACTGTGATCCCACGGCAGGCACGTGCACCGGCATCAGCAACGACATTCGGGCCTGCCAGGCCCGCGGTATCAAAGTGCTGCTGTCTCTTGGCGGCGCCTCCGGGAGCTACTCCCTGGCATCTGCCGACGATGCAAGGCAAGTCGCCAACTACCTGTGGAACTCCTACTTGGGTGGGAGTTCAGGCACCAGGCCTCTGGGGGACGCCGTGCTCGACGGCATAGACTTTGACATTGAAACGGGTTCGGGCCAGCCGTGGGATGAGCTAGCCCGGGCCCTTTCAGAATTCAGCTCGCAGAGAAAGGTTTACTTATCAGCGGCGCCGCAGTGCCCGATCCCTGATGCCAACTTGAATGGTGCCATCCAAACGGGGCTTTTCGACTACATTTGGGTCCAGTTTTACAACAACCCCGGCTGTGATTACCGCGGAAGCGTCGACAATCTTCTTGCTAGCTGGAACCAGTGGGCGTCGGTTCCCGGAGGCCAGATTTTCATGGGATTGCCGGCGGCTGAAGCAGCAGCGGGCGGCGGATATATTCCCCCTGATGTCCTCAATTCTCAGGTTCTGCCGGTGATCAAGACCTCCCAGAAGTATGGAGGGGTGATGCTGTGGAATAGGTTCTACGATCAGAGCTACAGTGCAGCCATTTTGAGCAGCATCTGAAATCTTACACATAAGAATCGGGAATAACATCTTTACATTCAAATAAATCAATATGAACTGAATTGTTTTGCCCAGTTTCCCAATACGAACTATCCAATAAGAAATCACACTTGAATGTAATATTTGATACACAACGATAGTGTATGAGAAAATTAGGACTCATGTAACCCGCCAATTGGTCCCATCCTGACTTTTTTTTATTTTTTTTATTCCTGATACAAATCTATATTTATATATATATTAAAACAAAACCATAAATAATATATAATAAATTTTAGTATATTAATGGCTCATTAAATGGACTATTTAGTTAAGCATTATAATTATACAATGCTAATGCTATACTTATTAAATTATTATATATTTAAGAAAATTTTCAAATCAAATTATTTTTTTAGTAATTAGCAAACATCATATTACAATTTATTTTTGTTTAATATATTTTCTAAATATATAAATTATAATTAATTTAAGTTCAAAGAAATATAAAAATATAAAATTTTCATTTATTTTTTATTTTTAGAATTTTAACCTATTTCAACAACTAAATTGACATATTGTGAAAATTGGATTGATTAAATCTAATCTAAAATAAAAAAAATGTAAATTTTTATGTTTAATCAAATTAATACTAGAGCAATATAAATCAATTACAGAATTAACGTAAATACCAATATATATTAAATTTATAAATTTTATTGTTTATTTG
This sequence comes from Plectranthus barbatus, assembly GCA_026898455.1. Classification (NCBI taxonomy): domain Eukaryota; kingdom Viridiplantae; phylum Streptophyta; class Magnoliopsida; order Lamiales; family Lamiaceae; genus Plectranthus; species Plectranthus barbatus. The sequence continues at coordinate 9,111 of JAPKLW010010337.1, read as the reverse complement.
TTATAATTTTAATATAAATTCAAATTAATAAATTATTTTATAACACACAATCAAGTAATTATATTAAATATAATTCTTATGTGTTATACTAGTTACTTCTCCCTCCGTCTCATAAAATTAGTCCTGTTTTCCTTTTTCGCTTGTCCCAAATATTAGTCATCTTTCTTAAAATGAAAAATTAATACACACTCACTAATAAAATATTAATTTCCTTTATCTCTACTCGTATTGGTATCTGTGCCGGAATGAAACAAGACTAATGTTAGGGGACGGAGGAAGTATTAAATTAAATCAATGATTATTTCAATTCCAAACACGTGCCTCCAATCCTCATTTCCAATAAGAGGGAAAAGAGAAGAGAGATGCACAATACACCAACCCCACAATCGAAAACAAACAGCATGGTAAAAATGGCCCCCCTTCTCCTACTATCCGCCGTTTTCCCATTTTCACTGCTAATCAATCCCTCCCAATCCTGCGGCATCACAGTCTACTGGGACCAAAACGGCCCTACCGGCAGCGAAGGCACGCTACAAGCCGCCTGCGCCACCAACTACTACAAACACATCACCGTCGCATTCCTAACCACCTTCGGCAGCGGCCAAACTCCCGTCCTCAACCTGGCCAATCACTGCGACCCGCCCTCCGGCACCTGCTCCTCCTTAGCCGACCAGATCCGCTACTGCCAGACCCAAGGCATCCAAGTGCTGCTCTCACTCGGCGGCGCCGTCGGCAGCTACGGACTCTCCTCCACCGCAGATGCACAGCAAGTTGCCGCTTATCTATGGGACAGCTACTTATCCGGCAACCCCGGCCCACTCGGCAACGCTGCTCTCGACGGCGTCGACTTCGACATCGAATATCCTCTGTCCACCCTGTACTGGGATGAACTTGCTAGAGCCATTGCAGCTTACAGCACTCCACAGAGAAAGATCTACTTATCTGCGGCGCCTCAATGCCCTTGCCCCGACAGTAATCTGGATGTCGCCATCAATACCGGCCTTTTCGACTACGTTTGGGTGCAGTTCTACAACAACCACCAGTGCGATTACAGCGGCGGCAGCGCTGGTCTGATCGCTTCATGGAACGCGTGGAGCTCGGCGCTGCCTTCGGGAAACCAGCTTTTCTTGGGGTTGCCGGCGTCTCCGGCGGCAGCGGGCAGCGGATACATTGATCCTGATTCACTAGTGACTGATATTCTGCCGGTGATCAAGAACTCGGCCAACTATGGAGGAGTGATGCTGTGGAACAGATTGTACGATATAAACAACGCATATAGTGCAGATGTGATTTCAGGGGTGTGTACAAGCTCAAGTTCTTTAATTTGAATTGTAATCACAAATTTTCGTATTTAAATGAATAAACACAAAAGTTGGATACAATTCGAATTAGTTTGGATCAAACAACAATTGTAGGTTCTATCGCTATTTCTCCTCTGGTTCTCCTCTTCGAATTTGATGTTCGAGCGATCTTCGAAGTCTTCAAAGAGAATTTGGCCTCTTCGATCTTCAAAGTTCTTGATCTTTAAGTATATAACGTTGATTTGGAGGGTTTTCACCTTATTTCCAAATCAAACGTCGTATTTGATGATGTTCTAGGAGATGTCGATCTTGGATCTTCTTCGGTTTGATCTTCGATCTTCCCTTCCAAGGACTTGATGGTTTGATAACGTCATTCGGGGACCAAAGGCCTTGATTCCGAATCAAACGCTAGATTTGATGTGGATTTTGTCGAAGAACGCCTTCGAGTGGACGAAGAACACATTCGAATTGATAAAGAACGCCTTCGAGTTGATGAAGAACGCCTTCGAATTGATGAAGAACGCCTTCGAGTCTTCGAAGACACGCCGTGAACTTTGAGAGAAATCCTTCTTCGAACCTTGAGCTCTTCAAGTTATACCCCTCCAAGTTGTGTTCTTTTCACTCCATCATGCCTTGTATTTATAGGCAAATTTTAGAGATTTAGGGCTTAGGTGGCGCGATCTTATTGGTCCGTCGGGTTGTGATCATGTGCTTCACACACTTGGTGAGCTTGACACGTGTCGACTCCTTATTTGACGAGAGCATCCACTTATTAAATATCATTTTTGTATTTATTTAATTTAGGAATTTTATTTAAATTAATTTCTAAAATATAAATAAATTGATATTTAATTTCTTAAATCCACGTGGCGCGATTTAATTGGTCGTGAATTTTTATGTGTCTACATGAATAATCTGCCTTTCTGAATTGCCTCCTAATCTCTCATGAATAAATAACTTTTGGTTATTCAATAAAATCAAATTCGTCTTCTTATAATCTATATCCTGCTCATAAATCTTCAAGAAAATGAACAGTGTTCGTCAACACTTCAATTTTCTGAAAATATTAATTTAATTAATGCTATTCTAATTAATTTGATGTAAACTGTTAAGCAGCGACGTATTATATATAATGGATTGAAAACAGAAAATATTGTTCATCACGAAATATATATCCTTCCTTCGATTTTCAAGGTACAACACAGCCCATGCTTGTCTTCATCTAGCTGTACTGCATGAAAAAATAAAAAGGATTTTTGGCTTTTCATGGTTAACTTCACTCCTTCGTATTGCACGCCGCCATTTTTTTTGTTTGTAATTTGAATACAATTTATCGAAGCAACGTGTTAATAGTAATAGTAGCATGCTAAATTACTCATTTTAAAGGCATCTTTGTTTTTAATTTAATTTTTTATAAATGCATAATTTTATATATTAAGCATTGTCGAGATTGGTCACATCCAACAGTCAATGCTAAACAGAACTCCAAGATATCGATAAAAAAGATGCACCTTAAATTATGCTACAAAATGAGCAACCCTTGTATTGTTTCTTTAAATATGAAAAATACCTAGAATTGTATCTTTCTCCACATTTCGCATCATCCTAAACATGTCACTAGACACCAAATCACCATCTGTCACTTCCTTCAACAAGTCTTGCATAGCTCATGTAGCAATGATACAATCAGTAAACACAACAATTGGAGATATCTTTAGGAAATGCCATGAAAAAAATCCTAAATTAAAAAAAAAGATGTTTAATATGTGGATTAGGACTGACAATTTGTGCGTATTGGATCATTATCATGTTGTCGTGTCTTATGGTGTCGGGTCGTTATTGTGTTTGAGCTTAACAAATTTGTGTCGTGTTCATGTTTGAGATTAACAGGTTCATGTCGTGTTCGGCATTATTATCCTGCAAGTTCGTGTCATGTTATCGTATTGCATCAAAAAAATTAGTCCTAAGTGTAAAGCTCACAATTTGTATAAGGCAGATTGTTATCGTGTCAGGTCGTTCTCGTGTTTAAGCTTAATGGGTTTGTGTCGTGTTCGTGCTCATTATTGTTGTGTGGTTTCATATTGTGTCAGAAGTTGTCAACCCTAATGTCGATGCAATTGTGTAATAAGAAGCCAACATATATCAAGCTTACCAAGTGTGTGATCACAACTTGACGAACAAATCAAACTGCGCCACCTAAGCCTTAAAGTTCTCAACTTTGCTTATAAATACAAGACATAAGTGAGTGGAGATTTTAAGTGAGAGGTGCACAAACTTGAAGAGCTCAAGCTTGAAGTAATAATTATCTCCAAGTTCAAGGTGTTTGTTCGAAGATTTGAGGCATTCTTTGTCAACTGCAATGTGTTCTTCATTAAAAGTCAAGCAATTTTGGCGTTCGATTCGGAATCAAGCTCTTAGCCCCTGATGAAACGATATCAACCACTAAGATTATTGAAGAAGAAGATCAAATGTCAAGTTAAACAAGATCAAAGATCAAGTTCATCAATCAGTCTTCAAATTATGACGTTTGATCACAAAACAAGGTGGAACCCTTTGGATTAGCGTTACAGAAATTCAAGTCCAAGTTTAAGAAGATCGATGAATCCAAATTTGCTAAAGATCTTGAAGAACATTGAAGATTAAACTTGAAGGAATGAATCAAATGAAGAATATAGATATGATCCTCAAAGTTGTAAATTTCAATCCAAATTGAAATCAAATTGTATCCAATTTTGTGTTTATTTAAATAAATACGATTTTCGTGATTACAAGGAGTACCATCAATATCTCATCCAAACCAACTTTGTCGTACGTGTTTGGTGGGAAAGCAGACTAGACAATAGTTCGCAACAGAATCTATGTTCCGAGCAAGGAAGTCGCTCGAACTATTATACATAGATTTGTGTGGTCTGATTACTCCAATCACTTTGGAAGGTAATCAGTATTTCATGCTAATAGTTGATGATTATTCCATATGGATGTGGCTCCACCTGATTGAAAATAAAGGATGAGGCAGGCATGTTTTTGTTAAAAAAGATGAAGCAACTAACTGAAAATACAACCGATTAAGGTGGTTTGATTGGATCGAGGTGGTAAATTTCTCTGGAATGAGTTTGTGGATTTGTGCGAACAAGAATGAATTGAACATCTTACCACAGTTGGAGTCTGTGGATTGGTAATAGAATTGGACTTGGATAATAACTTCCCAGGAAAATTTCATGATTGGGAGTTCTTGTGTGGATGGTTTCTCTCTTCCAGAAGGAAGGGTGCATGGGGGTAGCCTCATGGCCATGCTTAGTGGAGAAGCAATATTGGGAAAAGGCAATCAGTCCACTAAGGTGAGATGTTTAGTTAAATTTTCTTTTCGCATTATAATCTATTTTATTATCCCCTTCCAGCTAGTTGTATATTAGTCCGAGGGGAGCTGGTATTGTTGATGGTACGACAATATGCTCAAGGACTTCCGAGATAAGTTGTAAGACTTATGAAATTAGCCTTCATCTGTTGTAAACATTATAGTTGTAAATTTATGAATCTAAGTTTGTAAAACAATTCCATTTCCACCAGCCATATCGTATACATAAAATAAAATAAAAACTGATATTCTGCATTCAAAGAATTTAGAATACATGTAAAAATAGTTCATCGATTGAAAGAGAACTTTCTACAACTCTTCAGTGCTAAACAAGTTCTCATTTCCGGCTTAAAGTGGCATGAAAATGGTTCTATATAATAGAGAAAAAAAAAAAAAAAAGAAAAAAAAAAAGGGGGGACATTCCCCAGGGAAGAGATTAGCTAACTGGTACATCAAATAATTTAGTTGCCTCACCAAACCAACTATTGGTGTATACAGAAATTGGCGATTACTGTGGTAAAGTGTGCATTTGAATGGTTTATCTTCAGTCCTCTTTACACTTTCCTGACCTGAATATTGTGGGTGGACTGGAACCGCCAGATTGGCTGTTTGCCACTTTGAACAAGAGCAATCTCCTCACCCTCCTTCACCATTCCTTGACTCTATAGGTGATAAAAAGGAAGTATGAGAATTATTTTCTATCCTTCTCATAGTTTAGTATAGAGAAAATGAGGAACTAGATTGGAATATAGATGAAAGAAAGGGATGGCAATATCTAAAAATCTCTAAATCAGCAGAAGAATCATTATTATTCTATGACCCATTTAATTTGGACAAAGTTCCGGAAAATAAAATCAGCTATGAAACTTTGTATGATTGCTTTTCATTGAATAGCTTCCAAGTACATCGTAAACTCGAGCTAAGGCAGAAGATGAATTTTTTACCTTCAATAAATCCAACGCATTTGCGAAAGTCTCATCAGCATCTTCCAAGAATTCCATGTGAACGGGGCAAATCCCCTGATACAAAGCCAATCTCTGTTGTATTCTTTTGCTGTTACAGATACAACACAATGACAATCAAGTAATGAGAAGTCCAGACCTAATTGGAGGACTTAGAACTCACGCTTTTGTAATCCATAATAAATTCTCAATGCCATGTATAAGTGTTGGTTAAATAGAGAATGTTAATGTTCAGATATTAGAAACTTTACGGTAGGATGAGATTGGCCTCATTTCTCATGTCGTTATCTATTCCACTGGAGTGAATAATAACATTAACTTTCAACATAACGACGTGACTCACTCATTTGTGAAAGCAAAAATTGTGCCAGATGGTCTGTAATGGCTCAGTAGAATTGCCATGAACCCTGTCCTGGTGAAGACAACAATTGAAGTTCCAAGGGTGTTGGACATCATCGTCGCATGGAATGCAAACATCTCGCTCATATGATTCTGCAGGGAAAAAAATAATCAGTAAACAATAACATTGTCTAAATAGACAAGCATCAATCAATATTTTGGATATAGTTTATGGCTTATAATGCTAAATAAATGACTACCCTGACCTTGAAGGCTAGTCCTAGATTTGGAGGAGTCCGTGGACCAACTATAGTAGCTTCTGTCCTCAACGAGACTGTGTGCATGACCTTGACAGCTTTAAGAGGGAACCTAATACAGAAGTCGAACTAATTTAGGCATGCAAGCATAGGACAGCAGCCATGTAGGAAATAAAGAGGTGAAAGAATGGCCTAATATCATAAACAAGGATAAAATCACTCACTTCCCATGTGCAGTTTCCCCAGAAAGCATAACTGCATCAGCACCTTCTCTAACAGCTATAGCAATATCAGAGACTTCTGCTCGTGTAGGAGTAGGATGAACAATCATGCTTTCAAGCATATTTGTCGCCACTATCACTGCTTTTCCCATACTTCGACAGATCTCGATAATTTCTTCCTGCAGTTAAAACAAATTGATTTGGCAACAAATTTAAAACCTGAATATTACTTGATATTGGAAACCAGCTACCGCACTGCACTGGCGGAGGCCTAAAGAAGACATCAATGAGTTACCTGCAATAAAGGGACTTCTTCAATTGGCAGCTCTGCACCAAGATCCCCTCTGGCAACCATTGCCTGACAGAGATAAGTAGATAAACTATTAAATCTTCATATATCAGAGCCAAATTTAACATTGACTAGACAAGAAGGAAGAATGTAAACACAGTATAACTCCTTACTTCATCCGAGTGAGTTTCTACGATATAAATATTTAGAGAGTAATAGTCCACATTTAGACAAAATAGACAAGCTATATTCATTCAATACCAAGGACTGCCAGCTACAAGGTAATCGACAAACATCAATAACCCAAAAATACTGAATACAATTAACTTCCTGAGGCAGAAATGTAACTCCCACAAAATCCAAAAAACTTGATTGCTCCATGATTTTCATATAGAAAGCAATCTAAAAACTTATGTCATTACCCCATCAGATGCTGTTATGATTGAATGTAAATTTGGTATTGAATCCGCGCTTTCAATTTTTACAATGACATGAATGTCTGCACCAGCATCTGCAGGGGATAGGAAAAAGTTGAGAGAGGGAGCAGAGCTTTTTATGTCAAAATAAAATTGACTTTAAAATGCATTATAGTTATATTATTGATTATATGGTCGACTCTCTCACCAAGAGTCTGAATTTACCTTTCAGATAGTTCTTTAGTTCATGGACCACAGCAGCATCTTTGACAAAGGAAACAGCATAAAAGTCAACTTTGTTGTCAACTCCAAATTTAATATCATCCCAGTCTTTGTCTGTCAAATTAGTGCCACAAGAGAATTATAGTTACTCTTAAGTTACATATAATTAACTTAAAACATGGCAGCTACAAGCAAAAATAACAGATAATTCAACAGATTTAGTTTTATCCAACCAGTAATGGATGGAAGTGTTGCACTTTTTCCCCGTACATTAAGATGTCGCCGAGATTTAAGTTCTCCTCCGTCAACAACTTCACATTTCACGGAATCTGCAGTCTTTGATTTTACAACTAATGACATCATACCACCTGCATCATCAAACATTGATCAACAGGAGCTTAAAAGTTTCCTGACAATGCTGTTCTGGAAACTATCAACTGCACATGATGCCAATTTACTTTCTGCACATACTGAATAGAGCGAAAAGTAGGCATATTATAGCCAACTTTGAATTTGGATTCACAGTGTTACCATCTATAGATATAAACTAACTGTCGATGGTAAAAAGGAAAAGCTAAAATCAGAGTAATGTACCATCAACTAGAAGCATGTCCCCAACTTCTACATCATTAACAAAATCATCATAATTGACACTAACGCAATCTGCCGCGCCAACTCCTCTTTGAATTGTGAAAGTGAATTCCTGACCAGGCTCCAATATAATTGGTTGCGGTAAATCACCACTTCTAACCTCAGGACCCTGACAGAAGAGCTCATACAGTCTTAAGAAAAAATTAGAGAAAAGTAATTAGCAAATTACGGATAAGCTGCCCAAGTGCACTAGGTTAAAATGAAAACAACTTGCCTTGGTGTCAAGCATGATGGAAATAACATTGTCCTTTGCGTGGGCATTATATTCTTTCACCAAATCAATGACTTTCTGGTGTGATGAATGGTCTCCGTGAGACATATTAAGACGAGCAACATTCATTCCAGCTTCAGCCAGCTTCCATATCATTTCCCTAGTGTTGGTTGAGGGGCCAATTGTGCAAACAATCTTTGTCTTGCGTCTGACTATAGGCTTAGACCACACGCCCACAGATGTATCGCCAAGTTGAGGAATTCTCTGGGAATAACCATTTTCCTCTTCAGCCTGGCCAAGGAAAAATAAACAGCAATGTTCATTCAAAGAGTAATCAACAACGTCAAAACGAGTAGCTACCAACACTCCACCGAATAAATTATGGTAAGCATTTAAGCTTCGCAGAGACGCAGGAAAACTCGCTATATGCTAAAGAAGCGAGACTGCTGAGGCAAGAAACAAGCATTCACCTCCAAAACAAACGAGCATTTTCGAAAAATCACCAAGGCTATTTAAAACTACGAAGAACCTTCGGTATGTCTTCAGCAGTTACCGGAATCACTTCCGGCTCAACACGTGCAGATCTCCTCGCCATGATCGGCGCTCTGACATGTACAGCTCCACGGCGGCTCGTCTTCTCCGTTTGAGCCAAAACCTTAGCCACGAATCCATTACCAGGATTTAGTACTTCTTTGCAGCTCCGTGGAGATTCGGAGCGAGGATTAGCCACCAATGAGCCATGAATCATCCGCGTCGCTACCACTTGCGCCATCGCCGCGAAAGAAGGTTGGGAATGCCGGGCAGAAGAGAGGAGATAGAGGCAATGAGAGGGAGAAGCTATTGGAACATGGTATCGTCATGTTTAAGAGAGAGAACTGGAGAGAACA
>JAPKLW010010336.1:0-11370 GCA_026898455.1 Plectranthus barbatus | reverse complement strand
AATTTAATCCCATTAAATGGGATGCCCAATAATATCGATGCTCACATATATATATACACAATATGATGATCGATTTTTAATCGCGAACCGATGGACATATGATCGAGTTGTTGGAATAATTAATTCCCTACTTATTGATTTTATTAGCCATATTATTTCTATTTTAAAGATGAGAATTTAATTAATTATGGGAAGACCCATATTATTATTTTATGCCCAAATATTCATACGACGTCCGATTGAGGCGATTCGAAATGCCAAAGCAAGAGTTCGAAGAAAGAAAAATCGTAGTATCATTTATTTAATTATCGGATGCAAGACCATAGTGAAATAATTTAATTAGAGATCATGAGATATATTTATTCCATCAAATATGTAGTGATATAATTGCCTAGCACCTACTTTGGCAAAATTACCTACAAGCACAATTAGTTAAAAGGAGAATTTGAATCATTGGAGGGCAATTGTGGAAAATATGAAGGTGATCATTACGATTTCCATCAACCCATGCAAGTAGATTGTTACACTTCACCCTTATTTCTTTCCCACAGAAACCGACACACTCCACCCCCTTTATCACAAATTTTCTTTTATTTTACTTCACAAAAATTCACTTCATCATTTACACCATCTTCTCCAAAATTTCCCTGCATCATGTCTCTCTCTAAACTCCATTAAACCACCTCCAAAAACAGCCCCTTGAAGCTTCCATATCCTACCCTTCCCCCACCTATTGAGCCTCCATTTTTACATAAAGCTTATCTCCTTAACCTCCTCTACGCAATGACGTAAGAAGCCCTATGATCGGAGCACATTGATCTCAAGCACGAAGTGGAATCAAGCTTCAAGTAGGAGAAACGAGATAGCCACGAAGAGAGGAGCACGGATACGCAAAGATCTAAGCTAGGGAACGTCAAGAACCACTCGAAAGTTGGAACTCCTTGTTGCTGAAAATTTCTCCCTTCAAGTAGATGATTTCTACACTCCCTATGACCTCCTTGTTATGAATATGTGATTGCATGTAGGATCAAGAGGTCACAAATAAAATCTTAAGGAAATGGATTAGATGAGCATGCCTAGGCCTAAGCTTGATATATGTTGCATATTGATGAGCATAGAACACATATATATGATTGCATGTTTGATCAAGCCTAAGAATCATGACCTTTCATGTTTAAAGTTGATATTCAAACTTATATGGGTCTGAAAATTATATATATGAAGCTTGGGGATGAGATAATGGCATGTATGTTGAGAAATCATGTGTTGGTGAAATTTGAGAGCATGCCCTGTTTTGGACAGAGATTAAAATGAATATGGCTGATTCTTTGATGGTTGGATTGAGTTGATTTTAGAACTGTATAAACTTCAACGAGTTAGAAATCTGTGAAATTTGGATATTCATGAATCGGAGTTGTAAAACTCGAGTTTGAAGCATTTTAATAATGTGTGGCAGATTCCGGCAGTTTAAGTTTCACGGCCTTAAAAACATATTTCTGGACTTTGGAAAAATCTGAATTTTATAAAATGAACTCTAGACATGTTAATTAGTAATATGTATAAAAATCAAGTCATTTAACTTAGTAGATTAATTGTTAAAAATTCGGGAAGTTGACTCCTGAAATCTGAAAATGCTGAAAGTTAATTAGGAAATTGCTTACGTTACGCTTCACCGTTTTTAAATGAAAATTCATTTTAACGAACCATCACTTCGAGCACGTGCACATTAAAATCTTGTTTTTATAAAGTTAAAAATCAGCCTCATTAGATGTCTAGATCATTTTGTGGTTATCTTGAAAATGGACTAGTTAACTAGGTAATAACTCAAATTTTTGGACTTAGAATAAATTGATTAATTTTCAGATTTCACTAAAATATTCTAAGGCTTAAATGCATAATGGGTTCACTTAGTTAATTAAAAATAATTGCTATAAGTTAATAATAAGTTGTTAACTAGATCACTAAATCCATTATCCTTAATTAATAACTAATATAGCAATTTGGTACGAACTTGTTAACTAGCTTAATAATTCGACTAAGTTAATAAATCTTGCTTAATAAATAAAACTTAGAAGTCTTTGAATCTTGTTTGTTATAAATTTAGAATTGCATAATTTGTAATTGGGTAAATAATTGAATTAAATTGATTTAAGAACTTAGGTAATTATTTGAGTCAAAGACATTGTAGTAATTTATTCAAACGTTAATTAGGTACTTTAATCTCCAAGAAGGAAGCGTCAACTAGCGGAACTAAGTAATTGGATCCATCGAATCATTTGAGGTGGGCACTACTTTATCCAATCAAAATGGTTTTGCCAAATGCTTTTCCAAAATGATTCTTTGTTTTAAAGCATGTTACACCGCAAATTGTTTTTGGCACCGTATGATTATTGTGATGATATGAATTGGTGGATGAATGATATATTTGGAGATGTGTTGGATCGGGGAAGTGGCTACCCCCGTGGTATTGTAAGCCTAATGCATTAGCTCGGATAGTAATAAGACTACCGGTTGAGTAAGGGTGATTAAACCTTACCGGGTAGATAGCGAGTGGCCACTCATATCTTACCCCTTGTGATTATGTGATCATGTTAAATATGAAATGTTGATATGTTGGGAAAATGATTATGTGGTGCCTAATTTGAGTGGGAGCTCCCAAGTGAGGAAAATGTTTTGTGCATATACATGAGGCTTTCAATAAAAACTTGTATTATGCATGAGTGTGCGGTGTTTTCATGATATATATATGTAGTTGTTTTCGGGACACCGTGACCACTGGGTACATTCGTGTACTTAGCCCCTATGTGCGTTGTCCCTGCATGTAGGTACCGATTGATGAAGGTGAAGGTGACGTTATGAGGAGGGGATCGAAGGAGGAAACCGAAATGATTCTTAATTGTATTAATTGTTCGGTTTGTACTACATTTTGAATCCATGTTGCTTTTGATCATATCTTTTGAATGGCATGTATTGCACCCCTATGATTACTTGGATTTGTGATCTAAACTTCCTAAATCTCATTTTGTACTAGCTTTCAAATACTTGAATGATTGATTCGCACTTCCTTCAAATCTTGATATGATTCGAATTCTTGAAGGCTTGATTGATTAAATGCTAGTTCATGAAACCTCTTATTATTCCTATGGTTCATTCTTGCTCAAGCATGCTAATCGTTCTTGTTCTCCTAGCATGATTTAATTTGTTGGTTATGGTATCGAAGCAACGAGCTATGTCTTCATACATAGTCTCATTTGTACTTGCATTCTAAATTGAAATATGCTCTTTTTATTCTTTCAAGCATGACTTAAAATATTGTTCCATCATGCTTGTACCATTTAATTGACTCCATTTTCCGCTGCGAACTATTTATTGTTTTTCCTTTCAAGCATATGTTAATTTATTACCTCATCATGCTTGTAACCATTTATTTGATTCTAATCTCCGTTGCGAACTATTTATTTGAACCTCATAATCTTATTTCATTTTCGATCGATTCTTTACTTGCTTCCGCATGAATAAATATTTCTTTTAAAACCACAACATCCCTTAGCGTGCATTGTGTCGCACGTGGGACTGTCGCATAGGCCCGGTTTGGGGGCGCGACATATATAGCCGAGGAATTTCCCCGAGGTGACTCCGAATGTGCATTTAGCCGGGTTCAGTCTCATGTTGAATTTTTGTAATATCTCGAATGTTTCGGCCAAATGTTGAAGGTGTTCTTCGAAACTATTGGACTTCACCAGAATGTCATCAATGTAGACTTCCATAGTTTGTCCAATTTGGTGTTCGAACATTCGATTCATCAGCCTCTGATAAGTTGAGCCGGCATTTTTTAGGTCGAACGACATGACTTTGTAACAATAAATCCCCTGGTTAGTCATGAAGACCATTTTTTCTTCGTCTGGCGGATACATCTTTATTTGATTATAGCCCGAGAAGGCATCCATGAAACTCATTATGCCAAAGCCGGCTGTTGCATCGACAAGCCTATCAATGTGGGGTAGTGGGAATGGATCCTTCGGGTATGCTTTATTTAGATCGGTGTAATCTACGCATACCTGATTTTTTCGTTCTTTTTCTTTACAACTACCACATTCGCAAGCCACTCGGGATATTTCACTTCCCGAATGAATCCTACTTTAAGCAGGTTGAGGACCTCTTCGGCAATGGCTTCGTTCCTTTCTGTAGTGAATCTCCTCCTCTTTTGCCTTACCGGCGTATGATTTAGATCAACTCAAAGCCGGTGGCATATGATCGAGGGATCGATGCCAGGCATATCTTCGTGTGAGAATGCAAAATTTTTCTTGTTTCGAGCAAGTAGGTCTTGCAGTTCGGACTCATGTGCCTCGAATAACCTTTCCCCGATGAAGGTTGTTCGAGCCGGGTCCCTTGGATCAATTCTAATTTCCGAGCTATTTTCTACTGGCTCAGATTCCATCATATGTACTGTTCGGAAAGTTATTTCATAGCAGCTTCTCAAGGCGAGTTGATCGCCTCGTATGGTCCGAACTCCCCATGTTGTTGGGAACTTGAACATCTGATGGTAGGATGAGGGTACGACCTTCATGGCATGAACCATGGTCGGCCAATCAGGACGTAGTATGTAGAGGGGGCATCAACTACCTGAAAATGTGTTGATAAGTTTACTCCCTTGGCGAACATTGGAAGTGTTATTTTGCCGAGGGAGTTTAGTTTCTCCCCACTGAATCCAACAAGGGTGATTGGATTTTCGGTTATATTCTTTTCCAAGATCCCCATTCCTCAAAGAGTTTTGAGGAAGATCACGTTGGACAAAGCCCCGGTGTCGACGAGGATCCTCTTCACCTGGCAATTTGCTATCATTAATGTGATGACGAGGGCGTCATCATGGGGGTGATGTGCTTCGGCCTCGTCCTCTGCGCCGAAGCAGATCTCGAACGGTGATGCCTCGACCTGGTGTATGGGTTGATTTCTCAGGTCTCGGCAATATCTTTTTGCCGCATTACGAGATGATCCGGTCATCGACGAGTCCCCAGTAAGGACGTTGATGACCCTCTGTATTTTCGGCTGCTTCGGTTCCTCAAGAAGAGGTTGCTTATTTGCCCCCGTGGCCAGGGTTTGATTATTCCGAACTCCCCGGACATTTCTTTTGTTTCTTGTCCAGACCCTTCCTCTATTGACGGGCTCCGGACAAGTTAGGAGACCTTCAGCCAGAAGTCGGTCGACTTCTCGCTTCAAGTCTCGACAGTCATCAGTTCGATGACCGTGATCTTGGTGGAACTCACAGTACAGGGACATATCCCTGAGTTCCGGGCGAGCATGCATCTTCTTTGGCCAGTTGACCTCATTGCTGATCTTGTGCATCTCTTGAACAGCTGTTCGAAGGGACATTTTTGGCTCGGTCTGTGGCGCGGTTGACACCACCTTCATTCCTTGCTTCGATGATTCTGCTCGAGCAGGGTATGACTGGTATCGGCTGCTGGTTCGTGTGTCACTTTTTCTTTCGGTATGGCTTACAGGTTGTTTACTCTTGTTCCTTCGGCCGAAGTTCTCTTCTTCGACCTCCTGTCGAATTTGAACTTCGACTCGGGCCAACACCTTGGCCATACTCGAACATGGGTACTTGACTAACTTCCAGAAGAGACTGGAGTTTCGTCGAAGTCCCTTTTTGAATGCCGATACTGCCGTTTCTTCGAGGCTGTTTGGGATTGTTACTTTGACTGAATTGAATCTCTTCAAGAAATCTTGAAGGGATTCATTTTCCTTTTGGATGACCGAGTAGAGGTTATCCGATCTCCTAGGAGCCCTTCTGCTGCTCGAGAAATGCTGCACAAAGAACTTGTGCAGCTCGGCAAATAAGGAGATCGAGCTTGAGGGCAAATGCATGTACTATTGCATGGCCGGCCCATCCATGCATGCCCCGAAACTCCTGCACATGCATGCTTATCGTTGGTGATCAGGGATCACGGCCGTTTGCATCTTCATTTTATAAAGCGTAATGAATTTGTCCGGGTCTGTTTTCCCGTCGTACTCTTTAATTGCTGGCATTGTGAATCGAGATAATAGTTGTACGGACGAGATCCTTCGAGTGAAGGGGGAGTCCGCATAACTCTCGAGCGGCACGTTTGTTGGGGGAGTAGGGCCCCTGGAATCAAGGACATGAACTTCTGCATTTGCTCGAGCTGCTTCTCGAGCAATCAAATTTTGTTCTCCGAACTGCTGTTGTCGGTGGGAGCCCAACTTCTTTCCGGCTCAATTTTCCCGTGGGAATTTACCTCCTCGTGATCAGGTTGAGGAGTTCGTTCCTCGGACTGATTGTTGCTCTGTCCCTCGTTATTAATGAGGGCCAGTTGCCGCCGAAGAGTTTCGGCTTCCATTGTGACCCGGTGATTTTCCTCTTGAAGAGTTCAAAACTCTTCCTCCCGCCTTTTGAGTTCGGCTTCGAACTCGGCCGCGCTACGGAACACTCTGTGTCCGATAGGCTCGTTGTTGTTGTCGTTGCTGTTACCTTCCATGCTGTTATGATCTTTCTTTCTTATTAGGCCCTCCTTCTAGCGCCAATTGTTGATGCTCGAATTTTCGGAAGTTGTTTTTATAAGAGTACTTGATCGAAATTTATGGAAATAACACAAGTAAAATGGTAATGAATGCGAAATTAAATTTATCGGAAGAACTGAAGTACTTGAAGCGCTTTTATTGTTGTAGTAATTGCTGAATTGAATGTGTTTTTTACAATTAATGAGGGTTCTATTTATAGAAACCCAATTGAACTAGTGTCCTTCAACCATAAGACGTGCCATTTCGGCCGAACGGGTGCCTCGAACGGCCGCGTCCATTGAGCTGAGCTGCCTCAAGTGACGCCCCTTCAATGTAGTTGTTCGAGCTGCTATCTGTCCTTCGAGCTCGGTGCTGAGGTTGTCTCGAGCTCGAACAAAATTTCCGGATGTATTTTAAGTGATTTTGGGCTTGGGCCCGATCCTTTCTCGTTGATGGACTCCAAAATGGGCTTGCTCATTTTTGGGTCATAACAAGTATTATTATCAAATTATCTAAAAATAAAAAATCTTGATTTAAATTTATGAGAAATATATGAAATTTGTGAATTTTTTCTGAGTTTATTTGACTAATATTAATTATTTATTATTCTGTTGGTTAATGGGAAAATAAAATAAATAATAATAATTATTATTATTATTGTTATTATTATGATGATGATAATAATAAGTTCATCAATGTCATGTTCATCAATTTCCTTATAAGAGGGTTTAGGAAAAAGAGTTGGATTGTAAAAATACATAAAGCTAGCACAACATTTTGTTTAGGTGTAAAAAAGCGCTCCCAAACCAAGATAGTTTTCTTCATTAGTGTCTTGTCGGAAGTAACATTAAAAAAAAATTGAGGGGCTGAAATTTCCATATTCGGGACCAGAAAGAATTCAATGTCTTTTTCTTGGGCCCTAAATAATAATGGACATTGCTTCAAGTCTTTGCCCATATGCTACGTTCTACCAAAAGTTGATCGAGCCAAGATTTTTCGTTATTATTTGATTAGGTCTTTTCCAGGCATTTATTGACGCTGTCGGACAATAATTTTCCAGAGAGGATATAGTTGATCACAAGTTTCTGATTTTATTTAGCCGATAGTTTATTGTAAAATAAAAATTAATTATAATATAATAGATTCTAATGAATTTTATGAACAAAACTCTGCATTTATAAATTACAACTATCATTTGATCTATCTGAATTGTAATATATTAAGTAAAACTGAAAATCAATGCTAAAAATTATTATGTATGCTAATTGGGTGGAATCAGCGCTAGTACTTGTATAATTAATTTAGACCATTATTATACATCCAAAATGAAAATTAATTAATGATCAGCACTAATTATGCAAATACTATTATTATTTTGGCAAAAGTCATACAATTGCTTTTGATAAATGATAATCAGTGTTGTAAAATACGGCCTAGGCGGCCGCCTAGACGGTGCCTATACGCTAGGCAGTCGCCGGACGTCTCGAATACCCCTGTACGTCTCTATTATACGTTTTGAAAACTGTACGGTTTCTGTACGGCGTCTAGACGGTCTAGGCGGCTATTCTGTACGGGTTGTACGGCGTCTAGACGGCCTATTCGGCTATTCTGTACGGTATTGTGCGGTTTTAAATAAAAAAATGGAAAAATTAATTTTTAATTTCATTACAATACCTATTTCCTTGTTAAAGTTGTCATTCACAAATTTATGAAACTTAAAATCGTTAAAAAAAAAAGTTAAAAACAAAAAATTGAAAATTAGGATTTTTATTTTAATTTTTCCAATCCCTAATTTCTCCTTTGTACCCTACTACCCTGCTGCTCGACTGCTCTCTCTTTGAACAATGAGACTTTTGATGATTTGTACTTATTTTTTTATGGTATTTGTTGATTTTTGAGGTATTTGAACTTTAAAAATAGGTTTGTTGTGATGATATTTTATTGTGTTATTTTTATATTTAAGATATATATATGATATATACATAAAAATAGGTTGACCGTCTAGAAACCGCCTAGAAACCGTCTAGGCTCCGTACAGACCGTCTAAGCGCTAGGCGCTACCTGGCCGTACGACTAGCGCCTAGCGTATTCTACAACCTTGATGATAATACAAGTGGAAGAAAAGCAATAATGTTGACCATATATTTGTTCTCATTGGATGAACATGCTAATTAATAAAACTCCAACTATAAATATTTGATAATTCTCAAGTACTGTTATCATATTCTGATGGCTGCCTTAAATCAATCCACTGCTATCCTATTTTTGGTTCTCATTTTCTCCATCAAATTGAGCCATTGTGTAGGAAATAATAACACCATTTTCTGTCCACAAATTGAAAAGCATTCGCTTTTAAATTTCAAAAAATCTTTAACTGATCCCAACAGTCTACTGAGTTCATGGAATAGTGAAGTTAATTGCTGCAAATGGGAAGGTGTAGTCTGCAACAAACTCACTGGCCATGTATATGAACTCCATCTTGGATATGGATATTTGGAAGGTAATATCAGTTCATCTTTGCTCAACCTCACACGTCTAAGGTACCTCGATCTCTCTTCAAATAGCTTTGTGCAAACGATCCCTTCCTTCTTTGAGTCGTTCACAAATCTCGAGTTTTTAAATTTAAATTCAGCTAGGTTTCATGGGAAGATCCCTCATACTCTTGGAAATCTCTCAAATTTACGCACTCTGGAGTTGTCAGACGGCCTAGCTGCTGACAGGCTTGAATGGTTATCGGGGCTTTCGAAATTGGAGTATCTCAACATGGATGGACCAGATTTGAGTAACGCAACCGACTGGCCACAGGCGATCAACGCCCTTCCTTCTTTGCTAGAGCTTCATTTCCAAGAGTGTAAGCTTCAATTTGTAGCTTCTATGAATTATGTGAATGCTACTTCTCTACAATTCCTTGATCTCTCTTTCAATAACAACTACCCATCCTCACCCGTCCTGACTTGGATCTTTCAATTCAGCAATCTTCTTTCTCTTGATATTAGTTATAGCAATTTGGTAGGACCAATTCCAAGCATTAGCAATATCACCAAACTCCAGTATATTAATCTTCAAGACAATGAACTCAGTTCCAGCATTCCAGGTTGGCTATTCTTATGCACAGACCTTGAGTTCGTGGATTTAAGTAAGAATTGGCAACTTAGAGGCTCTGGTAGTGCTCTATTTGGATGAGAATAATTTTTCAGGTGAACTACCGCTTGAATTTGCAGAGTTAAAGAGTCTCCGATTTCTTAATCTCAGAGGAAACTCGTTTTCTGGTGCAATTCCTACCGGCCTCGGAAAGCTAGCATCTTTGGAAAAATTATATTTGGAAGAAAACAAATTCAGTGGGAATCTCCCAGAGAGTTTTGGTCAACTTTCTAATTTAACATATTTTTCCATTGAAGGTAATTTGCTTGAAGGGGTAGTGTCCGAAGGCCACTTTGCCAATCTCACGAAGTTAAAGCAATTTTATGCTTCCAGAAATCGATTGAGTTTGAAAATAGGTGTCAACTGGATTCCACCTTTCCAACTTCTGAGTTTTGAACTAAGGGATTGGAACCTGTCGACAAGCTTTGATCAAGATCTATCATGGCTTCAGACACAGGACCTTAAGTCACTTGATGTATCAAATACCGGAATCTCAGGTCAAATTCCTATCTGGATTTTCAATGTTGCAACTGATTATTTAAATATATCGCATAACAAAATCCAGGGAAAGATTCCTCGCATTCCAGCTGGCGCTCAATCTGTGTTTTTGAGTTCCAACCAGTTGAGTGGCTCACTACCTCAAATAACAGACGAAATGAGTGCTATGGACTTGTCGGATAACTCATTATCAGGAGGCTTGTCTCACTTTCTCTGTAATGGGACCAATTATTTGGAGGTTCTTCATTTGAGAGGAAATCAGTTGGGTGGAAAGCTACCAGATTGTTGGACGCAATGGCCAATGCTGGAATATTTGAATTTAGGTAATAACATGATGTTTGGAAGCATTCCAACCACTTTTGGTTATCTAGTAAACTTGATGTCCTTGAATCTTTATGGAAATAAGTTTTCAGGCCAAATTCCTTTTTCGATGCAAAACTGCACGAATTTGTTGAAAATTGACCTTTCTCGTAATGATCTGGATGGAAACATTCCAGCATGGTTAGGGAAAAGCCTGTCCAAGTTGAAGTTTCTTATCTTAAGCTCGAATAAATTGAGCGGCGAGATTTCTCCCAAGATTTGCCATCTCAACTCTCTTCAAATTTTGGATCTCTCACACAACAAACTTTCGGGCACAGTACCAAGCTGTGCTAATAATTTTACTGCAATGTCTTCAAAACAGAGTTTGGATAGTTTACCTTCATATTCAGTATTTGATAGCTCTAAAGATGATGCATCAATAACAACAAAAGGTCGAGAATTCCAGTACGACACCATTCTTTTTTTGGTGACTAGTATTGATCTCTCGACGAACAATTTGTCTGGGGAGATCCCAAAGGAGTTGACAAGTTTAGTTGGATTGAGAACATTAAACTTGTCTCATAATCACCTCACAGGTTCCATCCCCGACAGGATTGGAGACATGAAGCAATTGGAGTCACTTGATGTCTCGAGAAATTCTCTGTCCGGTCCAATTCCCAATAGTATCACTCTCATATCTTCTCTGAGTTATTTGGACTTATCATACAACAATTTGACAGTAAAAATACCAGACGGCACACAAATTCGGGGATTCAATGCTTCGTTCTTCGTTGGAAATAATCTGTGTGGCCCTCCAATGACGAGCAGCTGTGGTCGTGATGGCGATGAATTCCCTCGGCGTGGACACGAAGATGGAGATGAAAGAGCAGAAATAGAGTGGTTTTATGTAATCTT
>JAPKLW010010335.1:0-11371 GCA_026898455.1 Plectranthus barbatus | reverse complement strand
TTTTTCAGTATAATCAGTAAAAGGGGAGAGAACGGCGGCGGCTATCCAGAGGGAGAATTTGATCGCTTTCTCCAGATCTCGGATTCAACTTGGTAGATAATCCTCACCAGATTTCCAAGGACAAGGGAACAGATCAGAAGATCAGATCTGTAGGAACAACTATCCATCGCCGGCGTTCTATCTCAGATCTAAGGTTATTTCATCGTTATTGGCTCCGATCTAGATCAGTAGATCAAATGGTGAAATCAGGTATTCTCTAATCGATCCTCTGCAATTAATTTTGTAGGAGCATGCATAGGGTCGCATGGTTTATTTAATTGAAATTTATTCTTGATATCCTAAGAACGATCCTTGGCAAGAAATTCATTAATGGCAACTCGTGTTGTCCATCGTAGATTCAAACCCTACAATTGGTATCAGAGCCAGGTTCATGTTCTAAGGCTCTATCTTGGATAAATTGAAATTAAATAAATATGTATGTTCATGGATGGATTTAAATTGTCGTGGATGTTTTTGTTCTCGTGGCCTTCTCGAGGCGACATTGATTAGGGTTCAGAACGCCTGTGTCTGGGCCGCGCCCAGTTTTCTTCTGCTATGCGCGATTCAGGCAAGCTCCCAGGTTCGGGCGAACTAGCAGCAAGTGCGCAGAAATCCGGCAAACGTGCGGCCTGCGGGTGGCGGCGGCGGGGATTCTTCCTTGCGGCTAGGCCACGCCTGCTTCTCTCTCTCCCCATTGCGTTTTGCTACAGAGTCAGTGGTGCTACAGGCGGTGGTCGCAAGCAGAGGCTGTGCCGCGCGCTGTGCTGGCTAGGTTCACCGGCGACGGGGGTCGTGTGTGCCTGGCACGCTGCGACGACAGTCGCGAACAGTGGCAAGGACTCGCGCGGCAGCCTGTGTCAGGCCGGGCTCACGCGAGGTACGTCTGCGTGCGCGCGAGACCTCGCTGACGCTGCTGCTGGCACCGGCGACGTGGGTGGCTGGCGACGGCGTCGAGACGTGGCTGAGCTGCTGGCGCGGCCAGCGATGATGGCTGGGGTGCGAACTCCGGCGATGGCGCGACAAAGAGAGAGCGACGGCGGCTTCTTGCTGCAGGGGTGGCGGCTAGGGTTTACTGAAACCCTAGGGTTTGGGAGCCCGGGCTGTGGCTCGGGCCCGTTGGCCCGGAGGCGGCCCGCAAGTCTGAAAAATTAGGGTTTGGCTGTTGTTTGGGCCAGAAACCCTAATTTGAAGCCCAAATGCTATTTTCCCAATTCAAATCAGATTTCAAGTCCAATGGAGGCCCAGTTTGAAGATCTGTACTGAAATTAAATCTTGTAATATATTAGATTTAATTATTTTTCAGTTGTAATCGCATCTGAGGGGCCACGAGAAATTTTATTTGTTTATTTAATTATTTCTCGTACTGATGTGATTTATTATGTGCGCACTAGTAAATAATAGGAAAGCATGCCTATTTGCTTTAATTATTTACTTTTATAAGCATGTTGCAATTTAATTTTTGAGCATGTCTTATGTGATTTATTTTATGTTTTAAATTATGTCGATAAATTTCGGGATCATATTAATTTATGATGGAATTTTAGATGTGACATAATTTATGGCAACGTAAAATAATGTGTGCGCATGAAACCTTTAGAATTAAAATACTAAGCTGGATTTTGCTTCTTTTCTAACCAAAATCATTAGACCTCCACAAATACGACCTCTCATTAGAAGTAAGGCATTTCGACGCGTAAACGTCTGCTGAAGCAGCTTGCGTTAGAAATAAATTACAAGTTCTAATGCGATGAGGTTTCTAAATAAAACATTTAGTTTAAGATGAGAAGTGGTAGCCTCTAAGCAAACGTCTGCTGAAGCGGCTTGCATTGAGACAACTTTCATTGGTCTCTAAGATTAAACTAAATGAGATAACAAAGGATGTTAAGGGTAGGACGCATGGGTCGAGTACGTATGTCGAATCGCTTTTTAATATCCGGAGTTAGGCTTGTGGTTACTTTGGCTTAGGTGTTTCCTGGAGTATAACTCATGAATGAGGTCCCTGCTCCGGATAGGTGAACATGGTCTTATGATCTCCAATATTAATTTCTTTTGCTTAAGATACCTGGCATGTTAAGAAATTAAAGGACCTATTTTGGTCTGGTTGAGCGTTTGCTGTAAACGTCTGCTGAAGCAGCTTGCAGTAAATTAGCTTGTGCAATTAGAGGAAGCAAATTGCATTGTTTTATCTAAAGGTTCTATGCATATTTGTTTCAATTGTTCGTAGTATGTGCTTACTTTAATTCGCTTATTTGTTTTCAGATATGTCTATGAATAATGTCATTAATATCCTCGCTCAAAATCCTCTAATGGTCCGAATTTCCTTGAATGGAAACGTAATTTGGATTATATCCTTGTTGCGGAAGAATACAAGTTTGTCCTTACTGATCCTTGTCCGCCAGTCCCAGCTGCTGATGCTACTGTCGAGCAGCAGCAGTCTTACAATAAGTGGATCAAGTCTAACAATGTAGTGAAATGCTACATGATGACCATTATGAGTAAGGTACTGCAGCTGCAGCATCAGCATTATGATAAGGCCTATGAGATTATGGATAATCTAGCAGCGACTTATGGGGAGACGGACAGAACTGTCAGATTCAATCTCATGAAGGAGATTGTGAGTAAGAAAATGTCTGAAGGCAGTTCAGTGAGAGAGCACGTGGTTGCCATGACTCACCTCATGGATGAACTAACGTTGCATGGTGGTGGTATTGATGGGGAATCCCAAGTCGATATCATACTAAACTCTCTTCCAAAGTCCTTTGAAAACTTCAGGTTGAATGCTGTGATGAACAAGAAGGAGTATACTCTTAATGAGTTACTCAGTGACTTGATGGCAGCACAGTCCCTGATGGAACCCGAGAAAGCAGTTTTGGTTTCTTCCGGTAGCCGGTCTGCTGCTCCTAAACGAGCAAATACTAAGAGAACGGCTAGGAACAAGAACAAGAAAACTGCTGGTGGGTACAATGGATTTTATGCTCCAAAGAAAAAGGCTGGGAAAGTCAAAGGAAAGGGCAAGTGTTACCGTTGTTGCAAGATAGGACACTGGAGAGCAAATTGTCCAGGTGTTAACACCAACGGACAAGGTACATCATCATTTACATGTTTAGTATCAGTTTTCTACTCCTTGTGAGTAGTGGTTACTGTGAGTACTAATCATGTTTTTGGCTGCACTATGCAGGGAATCAAGCTGATGATGCTTGAGGATGACGGATTACCAACTCCAAGGAAAATGCTAGAGATCTTCTCAAGCTGTTGGAGTTATTTGCTTTGAGTTTATGTTAAAACTCTGTTTTAATTCAAGTTCCTGAAGAGATATTGTTTTGTTTTGAGAAACATATTTTTCATCTATTGTTATGGATTATCAGTTATTCAGATAGAGTTTTTCTATCATGATGAATAACAGTGTTTTCTGTTATGGATGATTGTCTCTTCATTACTTGATTACATAAACTATTAGTGTACTAAGGTATAATTTAAAGAATCTCTATAGAGATAGGTTACATCAGTCTAAGTAGTTTTAAGTAATTCATGGAATTATGGATTCAATCCAGGTATTCCTAAGAATGGTGCTTATGACAACTACTTAGAGGTATAAGATGGTAACCAGGGCCTTTTAATAGGCGATTATATCTCTATAAGTTATTTCGTGTTTTGCTCTGGTTTGTTGGTTTGAGTCTAATTCCGCAGTTGCCTTAACAGACATTGATACTGTAATCATTTAAGATTTAGATATGTTTATCTAGTTCACTACAAGTCTTAGTCTCTTGCTTTAATCAAGAGCGTTCAAGACTAAGGTATAGAATATAGTTCATTCATAATGGTATATCTTAAGTGATGTGGTTTTACAGTATCTGGCAGAGCAAAGGGATTGCATCCCAGTTAACTACACCTATTATCCCTCGATTGGGATAGTGTAGGTAAAACGAAATAAGATTCTCTAAAAGTTTATAAGTTATGTCGGCTTTGCCATATTTTTGTTTTTGGGAAGAGCGCCAAAAGCAGTTGTGTTTGCTTAATCTAGTGTCTTCTAAATCAGTTTCAAATACCCTAGCAGACCTTGACTCTGTCAAAAAGGCAATGATGGGTAATTCGGCTGTTAAGCTGATATAGGAATCTGATTGGTTGGAAGAAAGGTTTAAGCTAAGACTTCTTTGTGGGCTATTCCAGCTAAACGAAAAAGATGGTTGCTTTGTATATCCTAGATACAAGCAAGTTGTATGGGATGAAACCATGAATCCAAATGTGAGTTTGTTCTCTAACGCTTTAGAGAAGACAATTCAAATCCATCAGGAAATACCCCGTGGCATATTGAGCATATCTTGGAAGGTATGGTACCAATTGCACGGTCACCTGTGTAAGGTGGTAAACCACAAATTGATGCAGCATTAACTGACAACGTAAAAGGAGCATCGTTGCAGTGGGAGGTTGCCTTAACAGGCTTAATAGTACTAGTTCGTGGAAACAATCTCTGGACTTGTTCCCAGCTTAAGGAACAACATCGTACTTATCCCTTAAAGCGCAACGAAGTTGTTAAGACAAACGATGCGGTTTAAATGACATCAAGTCATGGATTCAGAAATGAATCTGTAAATGTTATGGTTGTGTATCAGGATCAGTGATTGCCAAATGCTCGAATGGTAACCTAGTATATTCGAATATCTAGGTTAGTGAGTAAGGTATGTTTCACAACAGGACTTTCTCACTGGTTTCAACTGTTAAACCCATTCGAATTCTTTTAACCATATCAGCACATATGAATCTAAATATCTGGAAGATAGATGATGTCATCCGTATTTTATAAACGGGTACCTTAATAAAAGGTGATGACATATGTCTATCGAGAATGAGAGTTTCATGTACCAGTTATGTGTCAGCGGAAGCGTGGTTTTCGTTGCACATTATGCAGATAGTATTTTCACATTCGGAAACGGTGTGGAGATATTGTCAGGCATAAAAGATGGTTATCCGAACAGTTTCAGAAGTAGGACTTATGAGATTTTGGAACATCTTTGGAATTAAAGTCTTGTATTGCCACAAGAAAAGGATGTTCAGGTATCTCAAGTCGCTTAAATTGATTCTGTGGTGAGTCGTTTATAGCAAAAAAGATTGTTATCTTTCTATATTGTAAATGAACGAAGTTAGATATCTGTAATGCTATAGGCATGATTAACAGATATCAATTCAATTCAGGACAAGCACATTGGTTTACAAATGTGGCATGTGAGTTGAATGGCATCGGATATCAAGGAGGATCAAAAGGAAAGGAAATCGACCTCTAACTATGTGTTGGCCTTGGAGGAGGAGTTATAGGAATTCAACACAGTAGTGTGTTGCGGATTCTGGTATGAAGGCTGAGTTTTTGACAGCTTCATTAGCTTTGCAAGAAGCAGTATAACTCCGGTGTTATCCTCTAGAGGTGTGTGTTCTGAGTTTGCCTCATAAGGTCACATGCAATTGTGATCATGTTGGTGCAATGACAAACTCAAGGGAACCCAAGACTCACAAGGTGGTGAAACACATAGGATGTGTAGTATCACATCATACGAGAAATCGTGACAAGAGGTGACGTGAATGCAGTGGGAGTGATTGACAGTATAGACACACTTAATACTTTGATAAAGCAATGGTATTATGCTTTAAGTATAAGTGGGAGATTGTTGGGATTATATACTGAAAGCATATATGATTAAGTGTTTTGTACACTAGTCTTCATATATGTTGCTACAACAATGCTCGCTATCTGATTAAACAAACATACAACGAACCATAATATCCTTTTATCCCGCCTATAAGGATGATCATATGGTGTGTAGGAGATCACAGAGGATCATATGAATCGTTTAACCTAGCGAGATATAAATAGTATCACAGCTGAGACGGTCCCTGGATAGGTTGTCAGTCTAAGCTGCGGCACATTGGTTAATAAGTGGGCTTATCCTAGCTACTTGATGTGTCGGTACATAGTTATGTATTGATGGGATCAACAGTGGGATGTGCCATTCTCATTGACATACGAATGAGCCAGATCCCTAACATACTTCCTATGATCTTAAACCTAACTGAAGGATAAGGGGCACACACATATTGACCACACTTTGATTTACCATGGTGGCGAGTCTTACATGTACTCTTATACCCGTATTTTGGGTGTGGGCAATTTGTGTGTGGCCTGCTTAGTCTGGACGTTTAGGTAAGCATATCCGTTTCAGGATGGTGACATTCCCTGAGGAGCTCACAAGGTTCATTATGCTAAACCCTGCAGGTTGAATTATTTAATTCAGGCATAAGTGAAAAGGAGTGAGTGGTATTACTCAGGAAATAAGAGATTAATTAATTATGGTTGATTGTCATAAGCCAAATTAATTAATGAATGTCTAAAACCTTAAATATGTGGATCATGTTAGTTCGGTGCAACCCGTTCCTAATAACGTGGTAATAAAGGGGCGAGTCAGCATTGTTACCGTGGTGAAGGTTAAAACAATGTTTTATTAATTAATTATGTTCTGGGTTGAACAAGGAAGGATTAATTAATAAAGAGGGCCCACTTTATTATTTGCATCTGGTCCCTGGTCTGGCCCATGAATTGCTCACAGCCCATTAGGGTTAGGGTTTCTCAAAACCCTAACACTATATAAAGGCCTTCTCTCTATCAGATCAACTAAGAGTTTTTCAGTATAATCAGTAAAAGGGGAGAGAACGGCGGCGGCTATCCAGAGGGAGAATTTGATCGCTTTCTCCAGATCTCGGATTCAACTTGGTAGATAATCCTCACCAGATTTCCAAGGACAAGGGAACAGATCAGAAGATCAGATCTGTAGGAACAACTATCCATCGCCGGCGTTCTATCTCAGATCTAAGGTTATTTCATCGTTATTGGCTCCGATCTAGATCAGTAGATCAAATGGTGAAATCAGGTATTCTCTAATCGATCCTCTGCAATTAATTTTGTAGGAGCATGCATAGGGTCGCATGGTTTATTTAATTGAAATTTATTCTTGATATCCTAAGAACGATCCTTGGCAAGAAATTCATTAATGGCAACTCGTGTTGTCCATCGTAGATTCAAACCCTACAATTGGTATCAGAGCCAGGTTCATGTTCTAAGGCTCTATCTTGGATAAATTGAAATTAAATAAATATGTATGTTCATGGATGGATTTAAATTGTCGTGGATGTTTTTGTTCTCGTGGCCTTCTCGAGGCGACATTGATTAGGGTTCAGAACGCCTGTGTCTGGGCCGCGCCCAGTTTTCTTCTGCTATGCGCGATTCAGGCAAGCTCCCAGGTTCGGGCGAACTAGCAGCAAGTGCGCAGAAATCCGGCAAACGTGCGGCCTGCGGGTGGCGGCGGCGGGGATTCTTCCTTGCGGCTAGGCCACGCCTGCTTCTCTCTCTCCCCATTGCGTTTTGCTACAGAGTCAGTGGTGCTACAGGCGGTGGTCGCAAGCAGAGGCTGTGCCGCGCGCTGTGCTGGCTAGGTTCACCGGCGACGGGGGTCGTGTGTGCCTGGCACGCTGCGACGACAGTCGCGAACAGTGGCAAGGACTCGCGCGGCAGCCTGTGTCAGGCCGGGCTCACGCGAGGTACGTCTGCGTGCGCGCGAGACCTCGCTGACGCTGCTGCTGGCACCGGCGACGTGGGTGGCTGGCGACGGCGTCGAGACGTGGCTGAGCTGCTGGCGCGGCCAGCGATGATGGCTGGGGTGCGAACTCCGGCGATGGCGCGACAAAGAGAGAGCGACGGCGGCTTCTTGCTGCAGGGGTGGCGGCTAGGGTTTACTGAAACCCTAGGGTTTGGGAGCCCGGGCTGTGGCTCGGGCCCGTTGGCCCGGAGGCGGCCCGCAAGTCTGAAAAATTAGGGTTTGGCTGTTGTTTGGGCCAGAAACCCTAATTTGAAGCCCAAATGCTATTTTCCCAATTCAAATCAGATTTCAAGTCCAATGGAGGCCCAGTTTGAAGATCTGTACTGAAATTAAATCTTGTAATATATTAGATTTAATTATTTTTCAGTTGTAATCGCATCTGAGGGGCCACGAGAAATTTTATTTGTTTATTTAATTATTTCTCGTACTGATGTGATTTATTATGTGCGCACTAGTAAATAATAGGAAAGCATGCCTATTTGCTTTAATTATTTACTTTTATAAGCATGTTGCAATTTAATTTTTGAGCATGTCTTATGTGATTTATTTTATGTTTTAAATTATGTCGATAAATTTCGGGATCATATTAATTTATGATGGAATTTTAGATGTGACATAATTTATGGCAACGTAAAATAATGTGTGCGCATGAAACCTTTAGAATTAAAATACTAAGCTGGATTTTGCTTCTTTTCTAACCAAAATCATTAGACCTCCACAAATACGACCTCTCATTAGAAGTAAGGCATTTCGACGCGTAAACGTCTGCTGAAGCAGCTTGCGTTAGAAATAAATTACAAGTTCTAATGCGATGAGGTTTCTAAATAAAACATTTAGTTTAAGATGAGAAGTGGTAGCCTCTAAGCAAACGTCTGCTGAAGCGGCTTGCATTGAGACAACTTTCATTGGTCTCTAAGATTAAACTAAATGAGATAACAAAGGATGTTAAGGGTAGGACGCATGGGTCGAGTACGTATGTCGAATCGCTTTTTAATATCCGGAGTTAGGCTTGTGGTTACTTTGGCTTAGGTGTTTCCTGGAGTATAACTCATGAATGAGGTCCCTGCTCCGGATAGGTGAACATGGTCTTATGATCTCCAATATTAATTTCTTTTGCTTAAGATACCTGGCATGTTAAGAAATTAAAGGACCTATTTTGGTCTGGTTGAGCGTTTGCTGTAAACGTCTGCTGAAGCAGCTTGCAGTAAATTAGCTTGTGCAATTAGAGGAAGCAAATTGCATTGTTTTATCTAAAGGTTCTATGCATATTTGTTTCAATTGTTCGTAGTATGTGCTTACTTTAATTCGCTTATTTGTTTTCAGATATGTCTATGAATAATGTCATTAATATCCTCGCTCAAAATCCTCTAATGGTCCGAATTTCCTTGAATGGAAACGTAATTTGGATTATATCCTTGTTGCGGAAGAATACAAGTTTGTCCTTACTGATCCTTGTCCGCCAGTCCCAGCTGCTGATGCTACTGTCGAGCAGCAGCAGTCTTACAATAAGTGGATCAAGTCTAACAATGTAGTGAAATGCTACATGATGACCATTATGAGTAAGGTACTGCAGCTGCAGCATCAGCATTATGATAAGGCCTATGAGATTATGGATAATCTAGCAGCGACTTATGGGGAGACGGACAGAACTGTCAGATTCAATCTCATGAAGGAGATTGTGAGTAAGAAAATGTCTGAAGGCAGTTCAGTGAGAGAGCACGTGGTTGCCATGACTCACCTCATGGATGAACTAACGTTGCATGGTGGTGGTATTGATGGGGAATCCCAAGTCGATATCATACTAAACTCTCTTCCAAAGTCCTTTGAAAACTTCAGGTTGAATGCTGTGATGAACAAGAAGGAGTATACTCTTAATGAGTTACTCAGTGACTTGATGGCAGCACAGTCCCTGATGGAACCCGAGAAAGCAGTTTTGGTTTCTTCCGGTAGCCGGTCTGCTGCTCCTAAACGAGCAAATACTAAGAGAACGGCTAGGAACAAGAACAAGAAAACTGCTGGTGGGTACAATGGATTTTATGCTCCAAAGAAAAAGGCTGGGAAAGTCAAAGGAAAGGGCAAGTGTTACCGTTGTTGCAAGATAGGACACTGGAGAGCAAATTGTCCAGGTGTTAACACCAACGGACAAGGTACATCATCATTTACATGTTTAGTATCAGTTTTCTACTCCTTGTGAGTAGTGGTTACTGTGAGTACTAATCATGTTTTTGGCTGCACTATGCAGGGAATCAAGCTGATGATGCTTGAGGATGACGGATTACCAACTCCAAGGAAAATGCTAGAGATCTTCTCAAGCTGTTGGAGTTATTTGCTTTGAGTTTATGTTAAAACTCTGTTTTAATTCAAGTTCCTGAAGAGATATTGTTTTGTTTTGAGAAACATATTTTTCATCTATTGTTATGGATTATCAGTTATTCAGATAGAGTTTTTCTATCATGATGAATAACAGTGTTTTCTGTTATGGATGATTGTCTCTTCATTACTTGATTACATAAACTATTAGTGTACTAAGGTATAATTTAAAGAATCTCTATAGAGATAGGTTACATCAGTCTAAGTAGTTTTAAGTAATTCATGGAATTATGGATTCAATCCAGGTATTCCTAAGAATGGTGCTTATGACAACTACTTAGAGGTATAAGATGGTAACCAGGGCCTTTTAATAGGCGATTATATCTCTATAAGTTATTTCGTGTTTTGCTCTGGTTTGTTGGTTTGAGTCTAATTCCGCAGTTGCCTTAACAGACATTGATACTGTAATCATTTAAGATTTAGATATGTTTATCTAGTTCACTACAAGTCTTAGTCTCTTGCTTTAATCAAGAGCGTTCAAGACTAAGGTATAGAATATAGTTCATTCATAATGGTATATCTTAAGTGATGTGGTTTTACAGTATCTGGCAGAGCAAAGGGATTGCATCCCAGTTAACTACACCTATTATCCCTCGATTGGGATAGTGTAGGTAAAACGAAATAAGATTCTCTAAAAGTTTATAAGTTATGTCGGCTTTGCCATATTTTTGTTTTTGGGAAGAGCGCCAAAAGCAGTTGTGTTTGCTTAATCTAGTGTCTTCTAAATCAGTTTCAAATACCCTAGCAGACCTTGACTCTGTCAAAAAGGCAATGATGGGTAATTCGGCTGTTAAGCTGATATAGGAATCTGATTGGTTGGAAGAAAGGTTTAAGCTAAGACTTCTTTGTGGGCTATTCCAGCTAAACGAAAAAGATGGTTGCTTTGTATATCCTAGATACAAGCAAGTTGTATGGGATGAAACCATGAATCCAAATGTGAGTTTGTTCTCTAACGCTTTAGAGAAGACAATTCAAATCCATCAGGAAATACCCCGTGGCATATTGAGCATATCTTGGAAGGTATGGTACCAATTGCACGGTCACCTGTGTAAGGTGGTAAACCACAAATTGATGCAGCATTAACTGACAACGTAAAAGGAGCATCGTTGCAGTGGGAGGTTGCCTTAACAGGCTTAATAGTACTAGTTCGTGGAAACAATCTCTGGACTTGTTCCCAGCTTAAGGAACAACATCGTACTTATCCCTTAAAGCGCAACGAAGTTGTTAAGACAAACGATGCGGTTTAAATGACATCAAGTCATGGATTCAGAAATGAATCTGTAAATGTTATGGTTGTGTATCAGGATCAGTGATTGCCAAAT
>JAPKLW010010334.1:0-11372 GCA_026898455.1 Plectranthus barbatus | reverse complement strand
AGCTCAAGATCGACAGAAGTCTTACGCTGACAAGAGACAAACTGAGTTGACTTTTGAAGTCGGAGATTAAGTATTTTTGAAGATATCGCCCTCTAAGGGAATTATTCATTTTGGAGCTAGAGGTAAGCTTAGACCTCGATATATTGGTCTCTACGAGATTCTAGAAAGAATTGGAGCCGTGGCATATCGTTTGGCTTTGCCACCGAGTTTTGGATATGTTCATAATGTCTTTCACGTGTCACAATTGTGGAAGTATGTCTACGATCCAAGACACGTTATTCAACAAGATGAAGTCCAGCTCCAGCCTGTTTTAACTTACGAAGAAGGACCAGAGGCAATCATGGATTTCAAAACGCAAGAGCTCCGCAACAAGAAGATCAATCTTGTCAAAGTTCTTTTGAAGCACCATGGCATTGAGGAAGCAACGTGGGAACTTGAAGACAAGATGAAGGAAAAGTACCCCGAGCTATTCATGTAATTGCGAAATTTCGGGACGAAATTTTTTGTAGTGGGGGAGGATGTAACGCCCCTCATAAATATTAAATGTAATTATCGGATTTTTGAAGTTTATATTTCGAAATCGAATTAATTCGGGAGTTCACTATCAATTTAATTTGGGGAATTAGTATTTTAACATTATTTGTTTGCCACTTTCAATTATGGAAGGAAATAAATAATTATTAATTAGCTTAATTAATCTCGATTAATTATTCGATGATCAACATTTTCATATCGGGATAATGTCGATCGGTAAATGTTCGTGGATTGACGAAATATCACGGTCTCCCGTGTAATGAAGCGAAGAGATATGGAGTTGACGTGAGGTGATGTTAAAGTGACCGATGTGACAAGCGAATGACAACCACTTTAACCTTTTTGACTTTCGGTAATTCTGAAATTACCCTCGCCTCCCTTCTATAAATAGAAGGCTTATATCATAAGTTTTACTTTCACTTTCTCTCTCAATTTTACTCCAAAGAAATTCCGGCGAGATTTCCGGCGAACTTCCGGCGAGCTCCGACGAAGCTCCGGCGAAGAATTTCTAAGGTAAAAATATACCTTTTCGGAACCCTCTCTTCGTTTCCTTTCAATTTCCAACCTTAGATTTCTATTCCTTTTTTATTTGAAGAGGGAAATCGACGAACTAAGTGTTGATCAAGCTTAGGAAGGCTTAAGAACGTCAAGGAGGTATAGATCGAACCTCCCTCTAGCTATTTTATCGATTTAAGCATGTTATGATTTTTGCCCTAGTTGATAAATGTTATGATCTAGGTTGATATTGAGATTATGAGTACGTATGCATGTTTAGCATGTTATGTTATGAGCCTAGAAACAATATATCGAGTTAGGAATCCAGTTGTGTTGATTTTGGTGCATTTTTGATATGTTTGCCCTATTTGGATATATTGAGGTTTTATCTCGATTCCAACGTGTTTTGATAGTTTAAAACATGTCTAGACTCATTATATATGTTTAGGAACCATTCGGTGTTGTTAGAAATCGATTGGACGAGTCCGGATAACTGTTTGAGCCAAAACACAAAAATTCCGCCGAAGGCTTCAAGCCTCTGTTTCGACCGACACAGATTGTGTTGACCGAAACAGAGCCAAAATTTTGATCGACACAATTTGTGTCGATCGACACAGATGTTGTTCCTTAAGATTTTGTTGTCGACCCTTTGTATCGTTCGACACACCTCATTTCGATCGACATTCTTGACATATCAAGCTATTTCGATCGACACACTCATCATTTCGATCGACATACTTGATGTCGGTCGACACACACACATGAATTCGGTCGACATTCCTTCATGTCGACCGACACAAACCAAACTGGTCGACACATGTTTCGATCGACACACATATGTACGTCCAACATCCATATCGATCGACATCATCCATGTCGATCGACACAGACACATAACTTGGAAGTTTCAACTTTCAATCTTCGATTGATTCAATTTATCATTCATACCTTTTGATATCCTTTCGATTGATCGATTAATACAACCATATCTAAACTCTAAATTCATCTTTCAACCAATTG
This sequence comes from Plectranthus barbatus, assembly GCA_026898455.1. Taxonomy (NCBI): domain Eukaryota; kingdom Viridiplantae; phylum Streptophyta; class Magnoliopsida; order Lamiales; family Lamiaceae; genus Plectranthus; species Plectranthus barbatus. The sequence goes on along the minus strand of JAPKLW010010334.1, from coordinate 9,323 downwards.
AATTCCAACTTCGATCGATATTCCTCGTATCAATCGACAATGAGATGTTATATTCCATAACTTCTCCGATATTCTTTTCAATTCAAATCGATTTGATTTGCATAACCAAATTCTTGTGACTCGAACTTCCTTTGAAGCTTATTGTTTAAACCAAACTTGTTAAACCTCAACCTTTGAAATCTTATTTCGATCTTTGTCTGAGATCAAGAATCTCCTCGATTATTTTGTTGAAACAACTTGATGAGTTCTTATACTCTCAAGCAATGTACGATGATTCATAATGAATATGAAACATCTTTTAATCTTAAATTCTTGAAAGCACTTAGTCACTGGACAAAGTCATTTGTTCTGTCCAATCAAATTGAATTCATGTTCCTTGAATTAATGCTCGATGTTGAATCACGAGCTATTGAAGTAACGTTTGACTACCTTGTCCGTCAAACTAAATTGCCAAGACATTTTCCCATTTCCTTATCCGATGGCTCAAACGTGAAAAGTCCAAGATCGATTAAGAGTCTAGAACTATTTAATGAGTTAGATTTCAAATAATCAATTATCCCTTGAGGATTTATTTGTATTCCTTATGTAATAGGAAAGGGGAAGGAGAAGATCAATTGCTAGAACAACCAATCACGTAACCGCACCTACTCAAGGTGGTCTTTCTTTTACCCCTATATAGTGGGCCAAATTAAAAATATGAAAATGATGTTTTCTTTTCAAAGCATATCAAGCATGAAACAAAAATGATTTGTTTTAAACTGCTTTGTCATTGCCTACTGTTTTGTGTTTGCTATATGTCCTCTCAGTGGGGGAACCCCACTCAGAGAAGAACATCAAACGTATCCAACGTGGGTGTTGACTCTGTGTATTGCGAGTCTTATCAATCGTACCTAGGTAGTGAAAGAGATACCTCGGGTTAGTGCACTATGATGCTGACATGCTAGGGGTCATGCCCTACTCGGACTAGCATCGTGACTATGGTAGGTGGCCACCTCCCAGTCACATAATCATTTGCAGATAGTTTAACAAAGTAAAAGAAGCATGCTCACTCATGAAATGTTTTGGTGAAATGGGAGGATTTCAAACTTAAAACCCCATGTGCGACCCGATTAAAAAGGCATGACAAACTTATATGTATGTATATTTTTGGGCATGTGTTCACTAAGTACAATTTGTACTTAGCCCCTCACATTATTTATAAAATACGCAGGATAAAAGAAGCTTTTGGAACCAGAGTACGAGGCAACAGTCGAAGTGGAGCTGAAGATTCTTTTTTAATAGCTAGATGCTGAAGTATGTATCTTCATATACATACTTCATTGATAACTTTCCGCTGCTGAAACTCTTTATCTTTTGTTAAACTTTTGATAACATACTATAAACTCTGATATTTGATTTACTCAAGAAGCTACGATCCCTTCTTGAGGAGGCACCCCTTTACTATCTTTTGCTTAACTTGGGATAAGTGTGATGATTTCTTTCTTATTTGCTTGAATTCTTCTTATTGATTTATATCCCAAGTGCAAGTCTCGTTCCCGATGTGCCTCAATTCCCTTATTTGAGTCTTGTTTACAAATTGGGGCGTGACAAAGTGGTATCAGAGCCAGGTTTGAAAATTTTTCTTTTCGCTCTGAACCGAGGTCCTCCTTGTTTCGAGGCCTCCACCTACTAAATAAGTTAGAAATGTCCTTACCAGCTCCAGCTCCTGCACTCGAACTCGGCGCCGCATCAAGAAATTTTTTTTTGCATAAATTATTGCATTAAAGTTTAAGGCGCAAGCCTTCTTTTGAAATTTGAAAGTTTTATGCATACATTGTTGCATCTCTTTTATCAAAGTTCATGAAGAGTTCCAATGCATAAATAGTTGCATTCTAATTGTCAAAGGTTTTTAGTGCATAAATTGTTGCATTTTCATGAAAATTTTCCACATGCATTACGAATGCTTTAATTATAAAGGCCTTATTAGAGAATTTAGATGCTTTTAGGGAGCAAATGTTAGTTTACCTTCGCGAGAGACTTAGATCAAGCATGTACTAAGATAGGATTCTTATGCGCCGTAGCCGAACATAGAAGTATTACCTTTATAATCGCGTTACTTTCGCCACGCTAACCTTTAAATTTGCGCAATCTATTATTTATATTTCTGCCTAACCTATTGACTCCTTTGACTTTACCTACTCGCAGATGGCCAAGCCTTTCTTTACTCGTCGCAAACCTATGCCACGCAACGCCTCGGGAGAGCGTCGTGTTAGCTACTTCCGAAGCTACAAAATATGCCGTGGCGACTCTCTGAACCGATTTCTCACTGACTTCTACAAGTTCTGGGCAGATGCACACCCTCATGGAGTAACCCGTACTGAAGGACTCCGCCGCTTGGTGGAACTGCTGCCGCCTTACTTGCAATCTTGGGTGCAAGCTAACTACCAAGACTTCCTCGATGACTCCCCTGCTAACGAATCTGATCTGGAAGGGTTCATAGCCCTTATCCGTGCACAGAAGGCATCATTCAGAAGCCCTCCTCCTAGCCCACGGGCACATGATCACGAAGCCGGATCTTCACGAGCCCCAATACCGGTGTTTGAAGAAGGAAGCGAGTCTGACTCAGAAGAGGATCCTGAAGAGAATCCATCACTTGGACCGAGTGATGAGGAATTAGACGCCAGCCACTATCCTGCCTATCCCGCTGAGGATGACTCTGATGATTCGCAGAATCCCGATTTGGATCGCCCTATACCAGCTGCGTGGAGATAGGAAATGCGGGACAGACTTGGAGACCAATACCTCGATCCCGAGGGAGACGAAGAAGAAACCGATGAAGCTGAGGACGAGGAAGATGAGGAGGATCCAGAAGAGGATGAAGAAGAAGAAGATGAGGGTGGCGAGGAAGGAGACGGTTAAGGAGATGGAAACGAGCAGAACATGGCTGAGGAAGGGAATGGTGGACTTGTTCAGATGGCTTTCGAGTGGATGGCTGCCAACTGGCAGCAACAGTGGCAACAAGAATGGGGTGACGAGCCCTAAAACGTTGATGAAGAAGAAGACCCCGAGGAACTTCCTACCTTCCCTGAGATCATTGACTGCTTCGATGATGGGATGTTCGACTCATTGGATGATGACTACTGATTTCCAGCCCTGCCTGGACTACTAGATGCATATATGTGATAACTAACTGTTGTAACTGTAGGATGTGTGATTGTTGGGTACCATGTTGGACCCATTCCTGATTATTCGAATGTAATCGTTGTAATAGTAAGTAGGATGCCTCCCACGAGAGAAGACGAATGTCGCAATTATGGTAGCTGGGGGAAGCCATTTTCCAACGCGGCAACCCTAAAAATTTAATGAAAAGCTATCCGGCCACCTTCCAGGCCTTCGGATGTATTTATCAGTGTTGTGATTACGCCTTGCTTACTGATTGATATTTACTCTTAACTATAATAACAAAGTGGTAGCTATAATCATTGCCATTGCATAAAACAAAAGGGAGTACTGTCCCTTATAATATGCTAATCCTAGTTGTGGGATAACCTACTCTATTCAAGTGTTGTAATATGATTGTGCAATCCTCATAAGGATTTTTTGATACGCATTGTGCGTATTTAGGGTCCAGAATACCCTTTTAACTACTATTTACCTTGCAAGATGCCGCCTAGAGAAGCCCCTGCAAGAGGCCGAGGCCGAGGCCAAGGCCGAGGACATGGACGAGGCCGTGGAAGAGGCCAACCTCAAGTGAACCCAGAGGGACCTAATCCAAACCAAGGCGAAGGACCCCATCCAGAACAAAATTGGGAGCACTATAACGAGGAAATGCAACCACCACCCGCCGAGCCTAGAAGAATCGGGGAGATCTTTACTCGACAGAATCCGCCACTGCTAGAAGGAAACGAAGATCCACCTAAAGCTGAAACATGGATAAAGTCCATGGAGAGGATCTTCAGGATACTTGATTGCACTGACCGAGAAAAAGTCCAGTACATTTCCTTCCAACTGACTAACGAAGCCGAACATTGGTGGGATACCCATATGAAGACACTCACTCCTGAGCAAGTAGATGCCCTAACTTGGGATCAATTTAAGGCAGAATTCTACACCAAGTACATCCCTCTGACGTACCGAGTCCAGAAACAAGCGGAATTTCACCGCCTTGTGCAAGGAAAAGTGTCTGTAACAGAATATGACCGGATGTTCAATAGCCTGTCGAAGTATGCTCCGGACGCGGTGAACACCGAACAGAAGAAGGCGCTTCAATTCATGTCTGGACTGAAAACAGACATTCAAGCCTCTCTTGCTTGCTTAACTGGGCTAGATTATACCGACGCACTGCAGCGAGCCTTGAACATCGAAGCAGCACTGAGGAATGGACTGCGAGCTGCTCTCTTGGCCAACAAACCCGAGCAACCCACTGGATCAGGGACAAAAAGAAAGCAGGACGATGTTCCACAGACCCCGGAAACCGGACAGAGGAGAAACTGGCAAGGCAGCCAGAATTTTCGCACAATCAAACTGATAATCAGAGGAACTTCCAGAATCAAGGGAATAATCGTCAAGGGAACTTTGCTGTCAAACGTTGCAACCGCTGTGGAAGAGACCACCCGGGAGAATGCGCTGCACTTCGTGCCAACTGCTACAACTGCGGGAAGATAGGACACTATTCGTCACAGTGTCGCCAGGGCAACAATCGCCAAGATTTCCGGAATCAGCGCCAAGGAAACCATGGCAATACTCAACTACGAGCACTGCAAGGCCAGCAGAAACCCAAGAACAACCGCAACTGTGCTATTCAAGCCAGGCCGATTTAGCAGGTGCCTCAGCTGCCACAATCGCAACAGCAGCCGCCGCTGCAGCAAAATCAACATCAGCCAGCTCAGCAGCCAGCACGTCAGGGAAGAGCCTACGCTCTCGATCAGCCGAAGGAGAAAGAAGATCAGGGAAACCTGACAGGTATGGGACTAGTAAACCAGTCACCGATCATTGTGCTTTTCGATACTGGCGCATCACATTCATTTATATCTGAAGATTGTATCCAGAACCTAGGGCTTAGTACCGAGAGAACTAAAAACGATTTGTGTGTAATCACCCCGACCGGTGGATCAACTCTCTCGAAACCTTGTCTGCCCGACCCTAGAAATCTCTTTTGGAACATGCATATTAAGAGCCAACGGTTTGAACATCCTACAAATGAAAGATGTGGACTGGTTGGAAGAAAACCATGCCACTATCCGATGCAAGGATAGGATTGTATCTTTCGAACAAGCTGGGAGAGAACCAGTGTACTTGCATAGAGTTCGGAAAGGAACAAGGATTCCCCTAATTTCTGCCATGCGAGCATACCGATTGGCCAGTGTAAAGGATAGTCAAGCTTTCCTTGTGTATCTCAATGAGGATGCCAAGAAGGACATTACTGTCAAGGATGTAGATGTCGTAAGGGAATTCGAAGATGTTTTTCCCGATGAGCTACCTGGACTGCCACCAGATAGGCAATTGGAGTTTGTTATTGACCTTGAACTAGGTGCAGCTCCTATTCCAAAATCTCCGTATAGAATGGCCCCAAGGAACTGCAAGAGTTGAAGGTGCAATTGCAAGAATTGCTAGATTTGGGATTCATCCGACCCAGTGCATCGCCTTGGGGAGCACCTGTTCTTTTTGTGAAAAAGAAGGATGGGTCTATGCGCATGTGCATTGATTACCGCAAGCTGAATAAACTTACTTTGAAGAACAAGTATCCACTCCCAAGAATCGACGATCTCTTTGATCAACTTAAGGGAGCAAAGGTCTTTTCGAAGATTGACCTTAGGTCCGGATACCATCAGCTCAAGATCTGTTCAACGGATATTCCTAAGACCGCATTCAAAACAAGATATGGCCACTATGAGTTTGTAGTGATGCCTTTTGGATTGACAAATGCACCAGCAGTATTCATGGATCTTATGAATCGTGTGTTTCATCCATATTTGGATAATTTTGTCTTAGTCTTCATAGACGACATCCTTGTCTACTCGAAGAGTGAAGAAGAACATCGAGAGCATCTGAGAACAGTCTTGAGAACCCTGCGAAAGGAGAGACGGTACGCTAAATTCAGCAAATGTGAATTTTGGTTGAAGGAAGTGATGTTCCTAGGACACATAGTATCCGCTGAAGGAATTAAAGTGGACCCAGCTAAGAAACAAGCTGTGAAGGAGTGGGAAGCTCCTAAAACCCCGAACGAAGTTCGAAGTTTTCTTGGACTGGCAGGATATTATTGCAGATTTATTGAGGGATTTTCCAAAATTGCCAGACCAATGACGCAACTTTTGAGGAAAGGGATCAAGTATACTTGGACTGAAGAGTGTGAAGCGAGTTTCCAACGCTTGAAAGAACTCTTAACCACTGCCCCAGTCTTGGCAGTACCAGAAGCAGATAAAGACTATGAGCTGTATACTGACGCCTCCAAGAATGGTCTAGGTTGTGTATTGATGCAAGAAGGCAAAGTGATTGCATGCATCACGTCAATTGAGGACGCATGAATTGAACTACCCAACCCATGACCTAGAACTAGCAGCCATTGTGCATGCACTGAAGATTTGGAGACATCATCTCTATGGAGCTAGATGTGCAATCTTCACTGACCACAAAAGCCTCAAGTATTTCTTTGAGCAAAAAGATCTGAATATGAGGCAAAAAAGATGGTTCGAACTAGTGAAGGACTATGACTTGATCATTAATTATCATCCAAGAAAAGCTAATTCAATAGCTGATGCGTTGAGCAGAAAGTCTCCAGCCAAAGCTTGTGCTGTGATAACGCAAAAGGACGAATTGATCAAGGATTTTGAAAGGTTGAATCTTGAAGTAGTTTCACCACCAGAGACGGTGAGTACGATAATAGCAGCCTTATTGGCAAGTCCTGATCTAAGGATGAGAATTGTTGAAGCACAATGGAAAGATGAAGGTTTGGAGAAGATACGACTTCAGATTCGTGAGAAGAAAGTCGCAAACTTTTAAGAAGCTTCCGATAATGCCATAATGTACGACGGAAGATTGTGTGTGCCAAAGGTTGATGATTTGAAAGAAGAAAACATGAGAGAAGCACACGAAACCCCGTACACTGCCCACCCTGGAAGTACAAAGATGTATCAAGACTTGAAGTCTAAATTTTGGTGGGAAGGCATGAAGCAAGACATAGCCCTGTTCGTAGAACGATGTTTGGCATGTCAACAAGTAAAAATATTGCATCAAAGGCCGTATGGAAAGTTACAGCCGCTTGATATTCCTGAATGGAAATGGGATGCAATAGCTAAGGATTTTGTAACCGGTTTACCAAAGTCTCAAAGAGGAAACACTGCCATTTGGGTAATTGTGGATCGCTTAACCAAAAGTGCACATTTTCTGCCAATTCAGATTACGTATGGATCATATAAGTTGGCCCAGCTTTATGTCAAGGAAATCATACGACTACATGGAGTGCCAACAATGATCACGTCTGACAGAGACGCGAAGTTCACTTCACGATTTTGGACTAGCTTACAGAAAGCGCTCGGAACTCGACTGAACTTCAGCACTGCCTTTCACCCTCAAACTGATGGTCAAACCGAGAGAACCATTCAAACCCTAGAGGATATGCTCAGAACAGTCGTTCTAGATCGAGGGGTGAAATGGGAAGCCGTTCTACCATTGATCGAATTTGCATACAACAATAGCTTTCAAGCCACCATTGGAATGGCCCCATATGAAGCACTTTATGGAAGAAAGTGCAGATCTCCCTTGTATTGGGATGAAGTTGGAGATGATAGAAATCGTTCGACAGATCCGTGCCAGAATCGAAGAAGCTCAAGATCGACAGAAGTCTTACGCTGACAAGAGACAAACTGAGTTGACTTTTGAAGTCGGAGATTAAGTATTTTTGAAGATATCGCCCTCTAAGGGAATTATTCATTTTGGAGCTAGAGGTAAGCTTAGACCTCGATATATTGGTCTCTACGAGATTCTAGAAAGAATTGGAGCCGTGGCATATCGTTTGGCTTTGCCACCGAGTTTTGGATATGTTCATAATGTCTTTCACGTGTCACAATTGTGGAAGTATGTCTACGATCCAAGACACGTTATTCAACAAGATGAAGTCCAGCTCCAGCCTGTTTTAACTTACGAAGAAGGACCAGAGGCAATCATGGATTTCAAAACGCAAGAGCTCCGCAACAAGAAGATCAATCTTGTCAAAGTTCTTTTGAAGCACCATGGCATTGAGGAAGCAACGTGGGAACTTGAAGACAAGATGAAGGAAAAGTACCCCGAGCTATTCATGTAATTGCGAAATTTCGGGACGAAATTTTTTGTAGTGGGGGAGGATGTAACGCCCCTCATAAATATTAAATGTAATTATCGGATTTTTGAAGTTTATATTTCGAAATCGAATTAATTCGGGAGTTCACTATCAATTTAATTTGGGGAATTAGTATTTTAACATTATTTGTTTGCCACTTTCAATTATGGAAGGAAATAAATAATTATTAATTAGCTTAATTAATCTCGATTAATTATTCGATGATCAACATTTTCATATCGGGATAATGTCGATCGGTAAATGTTCGTGGATTGACGAAATATCACGGTCTCCCGTGTAATGAAGCGAAGAGATATGGAGTTGACGTGAGGTGATGTTAAAGTGACCGATGTGACAAGCGAATGACAACCACTTTAACCTTTTTGACTTTCGGTAATTCTGAAATTACCCTCGCCTCCCTTCTATAAATAGAAGGCTTATATCATAAGTTTTACTTTCACTTTCTCTCTCAATTTTACTCCAAAGAAATTCCGGCGAGATTTCCGGCGAACTTCCGGCGAGCTCCGACGAAGCTCCGGCGAAGAATTTCTAAGGTAAAAATATACCTTTTCGGAACCCTCTCTTCGTTTCCTTTCAATTTCCAACCTTAGATTTCTATTCCTTTTTTATTTGAAGAGGGAAATCGACGAACTAAGTGTTGATCAAGCTTAGGAAGGCTTAAGAACGTCAAGGAGGTATAGATCGAACCTCCCTCTAGCTATTTTATCGATTTAAGCATGTTATGATTTTTGCCCTAGTTGATAAATGTTATGATCTAGGTTGATATTGAGATTATGAGTACGTATGCATGTTTAGCATGTTATGTTATGAGCCTAGAAACAATATATCGAGTTAGGAATCCAGTTGTGTTGATTTTGGTGCATTTTTGATATGTTTGCCCTATTTGGATATATTGAGGTTTTATCTCGATTCCAACGTGTTTTGATAGTTTAAAACATGTCTAGACTCATTATATATGTTTAGGAACCATTCGGTGTTGTTAGAAATCGATTGGACGAGTCCGGATAAC
>JAPKLW010010333.1:0-11373 GCA_026898455.1 Plectranthus barbatus | reverse complement strand
AATTATCACCTTTTTAGTCTCAAATTAATTACTAGAAACCTAAATAAATGGTCAACAAATCCAGGTTGAGAATTAAGCACATAATTTCATAAACCAAGCAGAGAAAGGCATTAGATCTAATTAATCCATAAACATACAAGCATGATAGATTTTATAACCCTAGAATCTGATAATTAAATTAGCTCATAATCGTAATCATAATCTTAGCCATTATGAAAAGATAAATCCTGAAATTAACTTGCATTGATTTAAAAACAATGTCAAGAAATCGATCCACATCCAGCAAGTATCCCTCGAATCTCCAAATCACAATACAATCAATGTTTTTCCTTGAAAAATAATTAAAACTCTGAAAATAAGGTGTCTAACCCTAAAAACTCGAAACTAAAGTGTTTATATAGTTGTATAAATGATCCCCACAAGGTATATGACTAAACATGGTAAAATTTCCCAAAAACCACAACTTTTCCGAGTTGGAAAAATGCACGTCAACCGACATAGCCAAGCGTTGGTCGACACACTTTCTTCTCTCAACACATCCTTCGTCAACTGCCACGTCAGCGTCGACCCTTCCACATTGACTGATGTGAGTCTGTGTCAGTTGACATGCCTCTTCATGTTGACTTCCAGGCTCGGTCAAAATCCTTCTCTCGTCGACCTCTGTGCCAACCGACGCATACCTGCGTCGGTCAAAACAGAGGCTTCAACCAAATCCTTCATTTTTCTTCTTTGTGCAAAAAATACCTATTTTCTTGCAAGTTTTCACCACCAACAACAAGTACAACACTAATACACTACGATGCATAAATAAACATGATAAATACACAAAATTGAACATAAAATAAGCCAGAAAGCAATTGATAAGTTAGCAAAATCACGAACTTATCAATTATATACGCAACAGAAAATTTCAATGTGGAAACTTGTACTTCACAAACTGGTTGTTATTCACTAGTTTGTGTCCCTAAAAAATTAATCTTAGCAAGATTGATATTAGTTCAGGTTTCAGATATACTTCAACACTTAGATAGAGGATCAGACTCAAGAGCCCTACGTCCGCTCTTCGACAATACACTAGGTTTTGGAACACAAAAGTTCTAACGAACTATTGCAAGCTGATGAATGCCAGTGTCCACTAGTCCTCCTCATTATCCAAGGTCGTTTCTTCCTCCACCACTCAAATTCAAAGTGTGGGCACACCACGTAGCCTTCGTGTTCAAGAGTTTGGGAACTTTAAGGTTCTTCCCTGATCCGTTGATCCCGTTCGACTAGACGCCCGTAAGAATCACAGCTTGGAGAAGAGTTGTGACTGTTGTGTTCTTACTTGGAAAGTAAGAACACCAAAGAAATAACTTGTGCTGGATAGCAATAAGTCTAGTGTCCAAGATGACACATGGTAAGCTATAGAATAACCTTAAAAGATGAATGCTTGAATTTTCACTCTTGCAAAATTTCTTTCTTAGGATATAGGATATTCGATTATGGTTTCGGTAACCTCTCTTCTAGGAACACTTCGCCTATATATAGATGAAGTGTGGGAGGTTTGAAAAATGTAGTCATTAAGAGATATCTTGGAATATGTCTAATCGACATCTTGGTCACTGTAAAAATTAAAGATAAATTATAGAATAGTGATGCAAATAAATTTATAAACCCTAAGGTTTTTGAACCCACAGAGACTATATAACGCGACTATTCCATGTACTAGCCATAGTTTTCAAATCATAGTTGTTTGAGTAAATCAAAGTAAGGTTTTGGTTTTGGAATTTAAAGATGATAATGTAGAAAAATAAAGGGTTTTGAAAACAGAATTTAAAGATACAGATTCCAAGGTCGATAATCAATTCATTAACATGCAAAATCATCAATTCAGCAATGGGGAACAATTAGATTTGAATGGATTAAATTCCGTGTTTGGCAATTTAAACCTAGATTACTAATGTGTGACTATCTCCTCTCGGTCTCAAGAACACAACATTAATCAATCTCAATAATTATCTAATTAAATCCTACAATTTAATTCTTCTTATTGAGACAGAAAACAATTGTAATTAATTTCCTCTTCCTATTACCAATTTTCTCCTCTCGGTCCTTCAATTGATAACTACAAATCTAGATTAAAATTCATCTCTCGATCCTTCTTTAAATCTAGATTCGATTAGTTAAGCTTAAATCATGCTTATTGAGTTGAATCATTCATACATGCATCAGAATAGATTATCAAACCCTAGAATCTGCTAGGGTTTCTAGCCACTAAACATGGATAGAAATAAAGCAAACATATTATTAAAAGTTATAAATTACCTTACAAAGACAATAGGAACTTTGAAAGTCTTGGAAAAACTTCAATGCAATAATATTCTCTAAGTGTAAAAAGTGATATCCAAAAGACTATTTTCGAGCCCTAATGAGATAGTATTTATAAAGAAATGAATACATCTCAACAAGGTATTGGGCTAAAATATCAAAAATACCCAAACTGGGTGATTTCTCCTTTTCCGGCCTCGGTGTCGATTGATAGGGAGCTTGTCGATCGACACAAGTGCAATGTGTCGATCCCCTTTGAGCTTCCTTGTCGGCCAATCCTTGTTCAACCTTCGTGACGATCAACACAGAGAGTGTCGATCGACTGGACCACTTGTGTCAAGCCTTCTCTTCTGCAGCTACTCCAGATTGACATCCATTCTCTGTGTCGATCGACATACACCCTGTCGGTCGACAAAGAGGTCATGCTTTGGGTTTTTGGCTTATCTTCCTCGTCGGTCGACTTCCCATGTGTCAATCGAAGCAGCAACTCTGTCAAACTCGGATCATTTCAACTTTTGATCACTTTTAGCCTAAAAAACCTACAAAACATAGCATAGCAAGCATAACATCCTCTATAATGTACTCATGCATGAAAATAACTAAAAACCTAACCTAATTGCACTAAAACAAAGGAGAATAACATGGATAAGTGAGTGTAAATATGAGCTTATCACATCTCTCTTCTGCAAAGGACAGGTTGCTTATGTAGAATGTCTGCACTTGATCCTGTTTTTCTAACATAGGATGTTGACTACGTACAGTGTGGCAGAACGACTCTTCTTAATCAGTCCTGAGGAATCGAGTTGGTCCAACACCAAGATCTTAAGACTTGAAGTAATCTCCATTATTAAAGTCTGACTTTAATGAGATTCCTCCTAACTTTTTCTTCTTGTCTCTGAGCACGCTGGTGATAGTCTTGAGTGGAATTGGGTTGATGATGTCAGCCAGTTTCCATCATGTGTGACCTCTAAACTGACATAAGGAAAGTAGTCAATTTCTTCTATCACTCTGCGAGACCAAACTGGAGGATATCCAGTTTGTCTTAATAAGCTCTGTTACAACTCAATTGAGATAACCTAAACTGGTGGTTTCTATACATTGTTTGACATATCAAAATATAATAATAGGTAGGAATACTTCCTGTTGGTCCCAGTTTTATCAAAGTAGACTTAAATGCATAGTGGAATATAATTTTTTTGGTTCAGTAAACTTGCACTTATCCAAGCTGGTGGTGGCGTGTGATAAGTTCGTAATTTTGCTAACTTGTCAATTAGTTTCTAGCCTATTTTACATTCAAGTTGCATATTTATCATGTTAATTTGTGTATCATAGTATATTAGTATTGTATCTTTTGTTGGTGGTGAAATCTTGCAGGAAAACAAACATTTTTTTGCACAAGGATGAAAATGGAGTTTTTGGGTCGAGGTTCTGTTTTGACCGACACACGCATGTGTCGGTCGACGTGGAAGTCAACGAGAGGAAGGATTTTGACCGTTGCTGGAAGTCAACGCAAGGCTTTGTGTCGACTGACACAGACTCGTGTCGGTCGACATAGATGGGTCAATGATGATGTGGATGCTCGATGCAATGGGGTCGAAGGAAGGAAGCGTGATGACCGACACAAATCCATGTCGGTCGACGCAGACTTGCCAGCTCAGGAAATTTGTCATTTTTGGGGAATTATACCATGTTTAGTCCTATACCTTGTGGGGTTCACTTCTACAACTATATAAACACTTTAATTTCGATCGATTGCATTTGCAGCAAGTTTGGATTTTGGAGACTTGAAGTTTTGATTTTGATGATGTTTTGATTTTGGAGTTGGATTATTTTGATGAAATTATTTCTGAAAATTCTTGTATATTGTTTATAGGATATTGTAAAAATTAAAATGTTTATAGGGAATTTATATGAATTGTTTCTTAATATTCGGTTGGAACCGAACCGATCGAAATCGAACCGAATTATTCGGTTCGGTTGAAAGATTACTCGGTTCGGTTTTCGGTAGGTTTTCCAATTAGGTTCGATTTTTTCGGTTTTAATAATTTCGGTCGGTTTTCAACCGAACCGACCAAATGTACAACCCTACTTCTAAATAAAGTTTGTGAGGAAATTGTAGCCTAGCATAAATACACCAAAATATGCAATAAATGAGAATTATAGTCTGTTTTTACAATATTGTGTTTTACAACTACCAGTTAAGTAAAATCAATTAACTGATCATTGTGAGAAATAAGTAAAATTATAAGTTAGCAACGTATTCTGTTTATTAAATTCAATTTATTTTAATTAAGAAATATAATTTGTCCTTTATTTAGATTATAATAATTCTTATTTATATGTTTTCTTTACCTCCATTACTAATTTTAATGTACATATTGTCTTTAACACTAATGACCTCTAGCCCTAGAATATAAGTATTTATATATAATAAAAAAAATTGACTTTTTTTGTGACCTATGACGGACAAAAAACTCTGAGCAAACCCTACAATTTTGCTGCATAATAGACACATGGCACCCTTGGGTGCCACACTTTTAATATAATTTATTTTTATATATTTTAAAAATAGAGATAAGAATATATAATATATAATTCATGTACAAATTTGACTTTTCATTTGTTATATTTGAATGTTGCGTGTCAATTTATTTTTTATTTTGTATAGATTGTCATAATTTTATTTATTGACAAATAAACTATGAATATTTAGTGCATAATAATTTATTTATTATAATTATGAATTTAAAATATTTTTAATCTTGTACATAATAATGGAGAAGAGAGAAAATAATATTTTTATTAGAAGAATAGTTAGATCACTAATGTGAGCTAGATACAAATAATGTTAAGAGGTAGGTCATATAGTGGATGAAATATAAATTAATATTTTATTAAATAATTGGGTTAAGGTCCGTTTCGCTCTCCAGTTTTTGTTTGCATTATTAGGTGAGAGTTCTACTTCTAGTTAGAAAGCAAGTGCCCCATGGGTTGACAAGGCTGCTCAACCGAACCTCGTCTACAAAATGTCAGTACTGCAGCTGTGATTCTTCCTTAATGTGTGGATTCTCCTGTCTAGAGTCATTTTGTCTTCGTGAACTCTTCCTTGACCTATTCACACTTGCAATAATGTTTTGTGACAATTTACGATCGGAATCGGTTTTATATTGAACGCATTCCATTCAGATTGCGTATTTTGTTCAAAACCATTTTACACTAATTGCATTATGATCGGAATACACGTTTTAACTAATTAATGTATTTCATAAATGTTTAATGATGTATTTTAGCCTAGTTAAGTGTTGATCGCAATATGATCGAAATATACATGATATTAACTAAAAGATGTGTTTCATACATGTTAATGATGCATTTAAGCCTAGTGAAATGATGTTTCACTAGGCTTAAATGCATTATTATCATGCATGTATGAAATATATCATTTAATTAAAGTGTGCATTAATTTACATTAATTAGAATGATCGTGTATGATCGAGCTATGCGCAAATCATCATTTCGATTAAAATGTGTGTTACAAATGGAATGCGCTCATTGTAAAACTGATTTCGCTCGGAATGTCTCACAAAACATAATTGCAAGAATGTCTCACACATATTTTTTCAATGAAGATATATGAATTGGTGAGATAAACAACTGTATAATTAAATTATATTATAATTTTTCAGAGATAAATATCAGATTACCCATTTGGAATTGCATAATCTTAAAAAAGTAAGTTATAGATATTAATAGAGTACTTTGCTATTTTGTTTTACTATTTACAACTAGAACACAACTTACGAAACAAAGCATATATATATATATATATATAAGAGTGTGAATTTCATTAAAATTCTCCAACAAAAGAAAATTCTCCAATGGGAAACTAACTATGATTTATATTTGATTTTTTTTTGTGTTAAATACATATAAGAGAAAAGTTAAAGAAATTATCAAAGTCTTACAAATTAAAGCAAACACATCGACAATCTGATTTATATATTTGTAAACAATTGGATAGCCTTACAATATTTATGACCTAAAATTAGTTCAAATTGTTTATAATTACTTCCATTTACTTTTTATGGTTGGATTGCTGAGCTATAGTGTATACATATTAACTCTTCCTAATAGAGTTTATAATAAAATTGTAGCATAGCATTTATTAAACCAAAATGTGCGATAAATGAAAAATAGCACATTTATTTATTTTTAAATAGTAATATATTTATTTAAATTCACACATCTGTATTGTTGTAAAATGCAGTTAATACGGCAGTCTAGCCGGCACATGAGCACTCGGCGGCCCCTGCCCACGGCCAAAATCTTCTCGGTGGCAAACATGATTTTTCGGCACACGACGGCGGTAATTGCAGGTCGAAGAGGAAGATGAAGTGCAACAAGACAAAAAAATAATAATAATAAGATAAGAGGAAAATATCGGGAGTAAAAATCTGAAAGTAAATGCTGGGAATAGGAAAATGTGAAAGTTATATTAAAAAAAATGAGAAAGTGAGTCTTTCTATTCCCATGCATACTTATTGTTGTAGAATTAATTGAATCTGTTATAAAAATTAATAGATATATTAAAATGGTATAAGTTTAGCTGCCGAATAGCTTTTTTAGGCGCCCCACTAGGCTGCGATTACTCGATCTAGGCGCTAGGCAGTGCTCAAGTATCTGACTAATTTTGACTAGTGCCTAGCAATTTTTACAACCTTGCTAAATATTTTCGAAGAAACTCGAATGCTCAAGCATCTGACTAACTTTGACTAGTGCATAGCAATTTTTACAACCTTGCTAAATGTCTTCGAAGAAACTCGAATCGATGACATTTTGATTACACACGAGGTATTTCACTTTGGAGCACTTTCTGCTGAGATGGAGACTCCGACATTAGTATGACATTGTCCGCTTTGGGGCGAGCACAAGCCCGCACGGAATTGTTTTTGGCATTTCCCCAAAGGCCTCATACTAATGGAGTTAATTGTGGCTTCTTATACAACGAATTTTTAATTTCCTTCTCCGATGTGGGACAAGTTGAGTTTGCTACCCAACAATCCTCCCCTCAAACCAATGACCCACATATCCGTGGCCTTCCCTCGAGCTATATGATTCGTCACTTCATCTTGCACTGCCGTCAACCCAAAGGACCCGCCGCCTAACCACTTGTCAGAGCTTTCGACACAAGACACCCAAGGACGATCTCCAATCAACAATTGAGAGCTTCCCACATGCACCATAGTCCACCACAAACTCGGTCTCTTCCACAGCTCGAACATGGGTTCTTATAACACTTGTAGGGACCAAGACTCCAATATTAGTATGATATTGTTCGCTTTGGGCACGGATTTATTTTTGGACATCTCCCAAAAGGCCTCATACTAATGGAGTTAATTGTGAACTCTTATACAATAAATTTTTACTTTCCTTCTCTGATTTGGGACAAGTTGAGTTTGCTACCAACAATTTCGTGATGGGGTGTAATGGAAAAATATCATACTATATATATATATATATCTTGTTTCCACATGCTAGAATTCGTGATATTCAAAGAAGAAATTCTCACTCAAAAAAAATGGCCTTGATATGGGTAGTTTTATCAGTGATTGCTCTCATATATATCCTTCAAGAACCTCTCGGCCCGAGAGACCGAAGGAAACTTCCTCCCGGCCCGAGAGGGCTTCCCATTATAGGCCACTTCCACCTTCTGAGCAAGAGCCGGCCTCATAAAGATTTACACCACCTAGCCCGAAAACATGGCCCCATCACGGGCTTGCGTTTAGGCTTCGTGCCGACGGTGATCATCTCATCTCCGGCTGCAGCAGAGCTCGTCCTCAAAACCCACGATCTCGTCTTTGCCAGCAGGCCTCGTAACGAGACCACCATACGTGTAGCCTATGACCAGAGGGGATTAATTTTCGGGCCTTATGGACAGTACTAGCGCGACATGCGAAAGCTTTGTAGCTTGCAGTTGCTGAGTAATTTCAAGATCAACCAATTTGAGCCCATGAGACGGGCCGAGATCGGGCTGGTTGTCACTTCACTGGAACGGGCTGCTGATGGTAGGGAAATAGTAGATCTCACCGCCCGAGTCTCTGCGCTGAGCGGAGATATGAACAGCTTACTAGTGTTTGGAAGGAAATATTCTGATCTAAAACAAAAAGGGTTTAGAGATGCGATCAGAGAGGCAATGGAGCTTGTTGCAACATTTAATCTTGCCGACTATTTTCCGTATGTGGGCGTGCTTGATCTTCAGGGATTACATGGAAGGATGAAGCAAGTGAACAAGATATTTGATGAGTTTTTAGAGAAAATTATCGACGATCATCTCCATAACAAACAAGAGAAGAAGCAGGCTCCCGACGTTGTTGATACGATGATGGAGATTATGGAGTCGGGAAATGCTGGATTCAATTTCGACCGCCGCCATGTCAAAGCCGTGCTCCTGGTAAATAATTTTCCCTTTCTCTTCCATATGTTGAACGCTTAGCAGCCTCAGGGCCGTGCGAGAGGTGCGCCGCACCGAGACTTCCTAATTAAGGGCATCATTTTTTAAAAAATTATACAATAGTAGTAATATTATATTATTAATTTAGTAATATTATATTATTAATTTATCTAAGTAGGGGCCATCATTTAATAAAAATATAACATAAAAAATTTAATCTTTAACTCAACTAAAAAAATTATATTTGCCCTAATAAAAATGTTTAGCTCAGAATATATTAAAAATTAAATATTAAGATTAATTAAGATATCAAATACTCCCTCCGTCCCATTAGATTAGTCCCTTTTGATTTCGGCACAGTAACCAATATTTGTAATACTTTATTGATGTGATGATTTTTTTTTTTCCATTTTAGGAAATGAGACTAATCTGGTGGGACAGACAAAAATGAAAAAATGGACTAATCTGGTGGGACGGAGGGAGTAATATAGTAAGATTATTCAAGATATCAATTAAGAATATTTTAAGGTAGTAAAATATGTACTGTTTTTAATATAACGCGACAGCCAAAATGTAGGCCTCTCTTCTAGAATACGAAGTTACTGCTTTCTCTTGGTTTTTCCATTGCTTCTCTAGTTATCTTCTCTCTATTTTAACTTTTCAACATCATACAAACGAATTTTAGAAAGTAGCAACTAACAGCAAGTTGATAATGTAATCCTACATTTTTTGAAATAGTAATCCTTCATTTTTTTAAAAAAACAAATATTATCTATGATGTGAATTATTTGTGATCATGTTGTGCAAATTTTTTATAAATCCAATCAGAATTTCATGCTGCATTTACGTGATTTGTTAGGCCTTTGCTATAATTTATTTGTTTATTTTTTTTCAAAATTTTTCCAGAGTGGTTTTAGATTTTAATTTGTTATATTTTATTAATTTTGTATTAATCTTATTAATATTATGTTAACCGTTCTTCTTGAATTAGTTAACATTTGTTTTTTTATGAAAGAAGAAAACAAAGAAAAGATATGGTAAAAAAATCTCAAAATATTTACTTCAAAAAATGTTAGGAGAATTATTTATAAATATTGATAATTAGGTATTTATTTTATGTGATGTTATTTAATTTTTTATTTGTTTCATGTTTATTTAAAAATAAAGTAGAGTTTATAAGATGGTTGTGAAGTCGTGAAAGACTCGAGTTTTTTTGTTAAAAGATATTTTTGAATAAATTTATTAATTTTAAATAAGATGGATGATTTTAAAATTCATTTTATATTCATATTATATTAATAATTTTGATAACTATTTATTTTAAATACGGGCACCAAATTTTTCTTCGCATCGGGCCTTAAAATTTACGGGGCTGAACGCAAATGATAAATTTCTATTTATATAATGTCTTAGGAGTTGATGATGGCTGGAACGGATTCTTCATCCACGGCGATCGATTGGACAATGTCGGAATTGATGAGGCATCCATCGGTAATGAAGAAACTGCAGCAAGAATTGGAGGCAATGGTGGGATTGGATAAAATGGTGGAAGACTCACATCTCGAAAAGCTTGAATATTTAAACTGCGTGGTGAAGGAATCAATGCGTCTCCATCCCGTGGCACCCCTCTTAATCCCACACGAAACCATGGAAGACTGTGAGCTCGAGGGTTTCCACATACCTAAAAAATCAAGAATCATAATCAACGCATGGGCTATTGGAAGGGACCCCAATGTTTGGCCCAACCCCGAATCCTTCACACCAGAGAGATTCATGGGTAGCGATATCGACCTTAGGGGCCGCCATTTCGAGCTCATACCGTTTGGTTCGGGCAGAAGGGGCTGCCCGGGGATGCAACTTGGACTGACGTTGGTGAAAATGGTGGTGGCGCAGCTGGTGCATTGCTTTGATTGGAAGCTTCCGAAAGGAATGAATCCCAGTGATGTGGACATGTCGGAGCACTTTGGTTTGGTCACTGCAAGAGCTACGCATCTTCTAGCTATTCCCACTTATCGACTGCACAATTAATTTCTTATGGTTTTTCGCCAGTTGTATCACTGTTGAATAAACCTATCTTTTATGGAAGAACTATAAATTATATCTGCAAATAAGTACTTACAATTAGAGTATTATATCCCAGAAATATATTTCAGACTTTCATTCTTCTAGGGAATTATGTTCTTTGTTACTAAGGGCATCCACGTTGATTGGGATACTTGAAAATATTATCTTCGTCCACATGTGTGTCATAACAACTTCTACCTCTAATTCTTGCTTCCATTATTTAAATAAAAGTATTTATTTTGAATCACCCTCAAACTCTTGAACATTTCTTCCCCCTTTTTGTTGTGAAATCTTGTTGCCAACAAGATTTCAAACCCATCCTTGTTTAGATAACAAAAGCTTAGCGACGGATTGTTCCATAGAGATTTCTTAGCGGTGGTTTATTCCGTCGTTAAACTTAAATAATTATTTAGATTTTTACGTCGTTATTTGTATAATTATATTTTTTAATTATTTAACTATGGAATGAATTTTGTTTATTAATTAGTTAGCAATGGATTCTTTGTCCAGGGCCATAGGGTCCAATTGGTGGTTCACCCACCTCGTCGTCT
>JAPKLW010010332.1:0-11376 GCA_026898455.1 Plectranthus barbatus | reverse complement strand
AACAATCATTTATATAATCTGATTCCAATTTAATTTCCAAAAACGTGGGTTAATCTCAATTATGTTATCAGGTGATCCTGTCGGACTCTAAACCATAACTTGGAAATAAAAGACCTAGTGACTCCTCTCGGATGCGCAAGAGGACTTTTACTCTTGATAAAACCTTAGATTTTTAAAACCCTTCAATAGTTCAAATTCCTCTCGGATAATTGACCTATCAAATCTAATTATTCTGCGTCTTAATCAATAACCTAGACCTCTCGGTTCAAAAATTACCAATTCGAATTACAATCAATGGCCAGTATCTCGTTATTAAAGAAAAGCTCAGATATAATTAAAACATCAATGGAAAGGGAAAATCAAATCATATAAACGACGAAATAATTATTCAACAAGTTTCAAAACCCTAGAATCCACAAAGGGATTTAGCCAATCATGCTAAATTCCATAATTACAGAGAAAAGAAGAAACAAGAATATAGAAAACATGAAACCAAAAACCAGTATTCTTCAATCTCAAGCCTTCAATCTTCGAACTCTGCTCCATTCTCTCTTTTCTCTATAATCGATTCAAAAATAAAAGTGAAGGAACCTTTTTGAGTCTTGGAATCTCTATTTATACTTATCTTGTTCATACCAAAAAGATATGGGATTTGTATCAATTTTTGCCAAAAAAGTCACGATCGACGACCCAAAAAGCGTCGGTGGCGACCGCCGGGTGTGCGCCCGGGTCGCCATCCACGCACCGTACCAAATCCCAGAATTTTGCAGGATCGGCAACCCATATGCTTGATTGGCAACCGCCGTTCATGCATTTGGGTCGCCGTTCATGCGCCGAAGTAAAAAGGGAGAATTTACGCGATCGGCGACCCATATGCATAAACGGCGACCGCCGTTCATGCATTTTGGGTTGCCGTTCACGTCGCGACTGCAACTTCTCACTTTTTCATCGATCTCTTCTCATTTTTTCCTTTTCCCGGTGCAACGACACATCAACTAACTTCATGGTGCTCGATCGTATCTTGTAAACAACTCATTTATGCGTGAAATCTGCATAAACAACCAAAAACCAACCCAAACGTAATAATTCCTTAAAGAATATAAATAACACATGAGAATATCATGTAATGATCTAATCTAAGGTCAAAAGTGAGTAGATTCACATCAGTAAAATGCACAAAGTGAGTGTTTATCAACCCCCCAAACTTAAACTATTGTTCGTCCTCGAACAATGAGGAAAACAATTAAAAGAAAAAGATAAACACGAGGGGTGCATTAATTGATCATTATTTGTTTCAGACACAAAAAGGGTTTGTGATTCCTGGACCAACACTGCAATAATCTTCAACTCAATTCAAACCAAACAATTTCAATCTTGGCCTCTAAAAGTCTGCTTCTCACAAGATAGTGTATTACTCAAATTTTCACTCACATAGCAAGAAAGGCTAGTGTATACTCTCAATTTATCAACTGTACAACTTCCCTACCATAAGCTTGCTCATCGTCTAAACTCTCTACTGACTTTGGGAATGCTAGAACAAAGATCACAAAGGTCTTTATTTTAGGTTCTAATGTGGGCACATTGGTGATAGGTATGGAAAATTTGGCTAAGTGACTGAATAATAACAACCTTATAACTCCATTCACCCAAGTATTCCTCATCACATACCATACTTGTTAACTGACTGACTCAAATAATAATGACCCTAATTAAACTGAAACACGACGCATCCCATAAATGCAATTCAATAGGATTCAGACTCGACAACGAAGTCATTACACAACTCTTTTAATTCAACAGACACAATATGCACACTCTGTGCATTTACTTGATTTTTTCATCAGCACCCCTTTTTTTTTTTTTTTACTACAAAATTTTCTTAGACATATACTACACTGACTAATTCAGAAACACTTGTGCACTCATTATGCACTTTGTTTGACCACATATTGACATACTCTTTGGTACTCATATTCCCAACCAGTACTACTATACTTATCCATCCCAAAAGTGTTTAGACTATTTACTGAAATAGAGAGATGAAATTTCTCACCACCTAACATTATCAGGTACCCTTATATGTCCATCCACACCTCCTATCATCCGGGTTAAGAAAGAAAGGTATTCAGGCTCAACTGGGCTAACAAAGGAGTATGTATCGGGTTAGTGTTTGGATTAAATAAGGCTACTGAAATGATGGCCTAAGATCATATCTAAGTCCTTGACATTCCTACTGCAGTTTCGAGACAGAAACCCAAGCAAGTTCTAGAGGTACAGTGCATAGTGACATTCTCTCAATCAACTGAATCACAGGCTCAAATTCTCACAGGCTATAAGCATGTCCTAGAGGCCACAAATCAATTCTATAATAGTCTACACCTCATCAATTCGTGTGCAAATAATCAGTACAAGTTTCACGAGAAAGAAAACATTGTCATCATGAACTTGATAAAAAATGCAGATAACACGACCCAAACCATTTCAATCCCATTACAATATCATTAGACAATAGAGCTTCCAAATGCAGGCTCAACTCACTAAACTAAAGCAAATAACGGAAATAACGGAAAGTAAATAACATAATCAAATACTGGTTCACAAATTAGTACATCAAATACAGTCTGAAATCAAATACAGGTGGGAACAGTTAGAGATACATGAAAAGATAGAGAAGAGAAGAAACACACATCGCCCGATCACATCCCCCTCCCCCAAACTTATTCGATACAAAGAAAAGAATAAGTCTGTGGGAAAAAAATCACGGAGATGTGTGGAAACCTCGATGTAGTCTCACTGTGGTGGTGGCCAGTACTGGGGAAAACGGGCCTTGAACTGGCGCATCTGCTCTTCGGCTTCTTGCTGGCGTCGCCACTGCTCCTGCTCCTCGTCAAAATGACGCTGCTGTGCCGCCCACAGCTCTCGCTGCTGATCCTCAAAAGATCTCCGGGCAGTCCACTCTTCCCACGCTTGGAGCTGAGCGTTCCAGTCGCCCCATTGCTGCTCCAGGCTGCTCAATCGGTCCTCGAACGCCACCCGATGTGCGCGACGCTCATAGAAAATAGAGGACTCCCCCGCGGGTTGACTGGAAGACCCAGTCTGAGTGTGAACCGGGGGTGGCTGCTCCAAGAGAAGTGGCTGGCCGGAGCTCTGTCCTCGCTCGCCCCCCTGCAGTCGATCGCCTCTCTGCTCTCTGTCTTCTCCGTCCGGTCGGTGAGGTCCATGCTCGGCCTCTGCAGCCAGGATGGCCTGAGTGTGGGCTAGTGTGTCCAAGCGCCAGTTGGTGCGGTAACGCTGAATCCCTACATTAGTGAGCTCGGGATTTGGCAGGGGAAAATGCATCTTGTTTCGCTGTCGGAGGTGGAAAGGGGGGTGGCTTGTGGTGATGAATCGGAGGTCGGCCAACCGCTCCAAGTTCATGAGTACCTGAGGCTCGGCACACATCCAGACCGTAAAAATTCCCAGAGAGTGTATGATGTGGGTCCAAAGGCCCCCTACGCAGATGACTCCCCGTTCGGCAGAGGCGACGCGCCGAGATTGCTGTAAAAAAGTCATAGCGAAATTCAACTTCTGCTGGTGCAGCATGGCGTACATGACCAGGAGATCGGACTCCCTAACAGAGTTGTTGTCTTTCCGGGAAAAAAGAGTATGCGCCAGGATGCGCTGAATAACCCTTAGTACCGGGTTGTGGATCTGGGTGGCCTTGGATGTCCCCAACACCCAGTTGCTGTCCTCTGGAAGTGTAAGCTAAGGCCAAAAGACCGCAGCATTAAATCCTCGAGTCCGTAAATAGTCACCAAGATTAGGGACCCCAAATGCACGGTTGATTTCTTTAACAGAGAGGGTCCTTTCCTCATTCATTGCCCGGAATTGAGCCCCATTCGGTGTAGTCCTATAAGTTGTGGTGACCCGAAGTGAGCTGAGAACTTCATAGGTAATTCTTTTGTGAGTGAGGGCCGAAATAGCCAGAATGGGTCCCCATACAATGTTGTTGATCAAATCCAGAACACCATCATACAATCCAAGCTGTTGAAGAGCGTCGGTGTCAAAGTAATGCGTGCCTTCAATTCCCCGTTTGACCTACCTTTCAAAATTTCCCGCATAGTCTCCCTCACCAAAGTCAATCCCCATAAGTTCCGGAGTAGGGGGGGGCTCAATTGCTTGGCATCTCGGAGGCATGGCTATCTATCTGCACTTGAGAAAAACAATAATCAGAACTAGTTGACATGACAACAACGATGCCGAACAAAACCAGTAAAGTAATTCCCCTCGAGTAGGCTCAACTAAATTCACTTTCCTAAACTCTAATTACAACTTCCACCATCTTCAACTCCAATATCAAGAATCATTACCCCCAAACTCAAACAAGAGTAACATGCAAATAAAACCTAAATCTAAACGAAAGTAATACCGATGATATTAAAGCAATGAAAGCAATGAACAACCCAAGATAGCTACAGAACAAGACATGTGAATAATTGTAGCAAATGCCTCCAAAATCAAAGTCCTAAGCTAAACATAATTCAATTTTCAAGAATCAAAATCTCCAATTAAAATCTAGGACTTAGGAATGCTAAACTAGTCAACAATAAACATAAACATGCTCACACATGATATTTAAACTCAACCTAATAGGTATAAACGAAAATTATAGCAAATAATACAAAGTTCAACGTACATTATCAACTATGGAATGAACTAACATGCAGGAAAATGAAATACATAACAGGAATACGAGAATTACCTTGAATATGTAGGAAAATATGAACTAAAATTTCAAACCCTAAATTTTGGGGATTCCACGTTTTTGAATGAAATTGGAAAACGTAAACGGATGGAAGGCTTCTAACTATGGTGGATAGGCAATGTGTGGACGGATTTGCAGCGATTTTGTGTATTGGAGAAGAATTTGTAGAGAGAAGATGGTGAGGAGGCGCGGATTTGATGGTTTTTGAAGATGCAATTATAAAGTGAGGAGGAAAGGGGGATAAATTCGATTTTGTTATGAAAATACACGATCGGCGACCCAGATTGCACGATTGGCAACCGCCATTCGTGCATCTGGTCGCCGTTCATGTCACGTATGCAAAAATAGATTTAAAACATAGACAACGATCCGTTTACATGAACGGCGACCGCCATTCATGTAAATGGATCGCCGTTTCATCCCCGAACTGAAATTTAAATTTTTACATGAATGGCTACCCAACCAACATACTCGGCGACCGCCGAGTATGTTTTTGGGTTGCCGTTCATGTCGCTAACCTCAAAAAAATTGACGTAGAGGCCGGCGACCCATACTTTCTCGTACGACGACCGTCGTTTACGTCCACAGGTCGTCATTTGTGTAAATTCCAGCGAAACTCCTTCTTTTTGTCTCTTTTCCTGCACCCAATGAACTCAACAACCAAAAGTGAACGTACAATGTGGAAAATGGGGTAGAATGACTCGAAAAACAACTAAATCAAAGCAATAAAAACAGATAAAAGTTGGGTTGCCTCCCAACAAGTACACATCAGTACACATCCTATGGATCAGCTAGGTGAAGCTCGCGAACGAACGACATAGACACGGACTGAACATATGTTTTGACTCTATGACCATTAACCGTGAAATATGTGCCATTAGAACCCAGTAGATCCAAAGTACCATTAGAATTGACTTTCTGAATCACATATGGACCAGTCCATTTAGAATTATGCTTTCCTGGAAATAAACGGAGGCGGGAATTGAATACAAGTACCCGATCCCCTGGCGTGAAGTCGCGGATGCGAATGCGAATGCGCTGATCATGGAATCTCTTGGCACGCTCCTTGTACAGCCTAGAACTCTCGTATGCTTCAGTCCGGAACTCCTCCAACTCAGTCAACTGCAGACACCTCTGCTTAGCCGCAGTCTTCAGATCCCAGTTGATCTTCTTTACTGCCTAATACGCTCTATGCTCCAGTTCCACCGGCAAATGGCATGACTTCTCAATCACCAACTGATACGGCGACATACCAATTGGAGTCTTGAATGCAGTCCTATATGCCCATAAAGCATCATCCAAGCGAGTGGCCCAATCCTTCCTGGAAACCACAGACTTTTCCAAGATCTGCTTAATTTCTCTGTTGGCCAACTCAGCTTGCCCATTGGCCTGGGGGTGGTATGGAGATGTAATTTTGTGATGAACTCCATATTTTGCCAGCAGACTCCCCAGCCACTTGTTCTTAAAGTGTGACCCTCCATCACTCAGCAGTGCTCGAGGTGCTCCAAAACGAGTTAGGATGTTCTTTTGTAGAAACTTGAGCACCACCTTCGAGTCACTATTCACAGTGGGGATAGCCTCAACCCACCGGGTCACATAATCCACAGCCAGAAGGATGTATTGATATCCATGGGACTTAGGAAATGGTCCCATGAAATCAATGCCCCATACATCAAAGGGCTTGATCTCAAGCATGTATTATGAGGCATCTCATCCTGTTTTGAGATGTTCCCCATCCTCTGGCATCTGTCGCAGGTAGCCACAAATTTCTGACAATCGCGTTAAACAGTAGGCCAGTAAAATCCACTTGTGAGGATCTTTGTGGCTGTCCTGTTCGCCGCACAGTGGCCTCCGCAGGGGGATAAGTGACAATCCCCCATTATCTGTTCTCGCTCCTGCATTCTGATGCACCTCCGGATCACCATATTAGCACAACCAAAGGCTCATCCCAGTAGTAGAACTTGCAATCGTGCAAGAACTTCCTCTTCTGATGTGAGGACATATCAGGCAGTAGAACGCCTGCAACCAAATAGTTTACCAGATCCATGTACCATGGATCTACCTCCTCAGCTACGAGCAGCTGCTCGTCAGGAAAAACCATAGTGATCCAAATCCGGGGATCATCTCTCTCCACCGGATTCTCCAGCCTAGACAGGTGGTCTGCTACCACGTTCTCGCACCCTTTCTGATCCTTAATCTCCATATCAAATTCCTGCAGCAGCAGAATCCACCGGATTAGTCTCAGCTTGGCCTCCTTCTTCTCAAACAAATACCGGATCGCAGCATGATCCGTGTAGACCACCATCTTTACCCCAACCAGATATGCCCGGAACTTGTCAAATGCAAAGACTACTGCTAGAAGATCCTTTTCAGTGGTAGTGTAGTTGACTTGGGCTTCATCCAAAGTCTTGCTGGCGTAGTGAATGACCCTGAAAATCTTGTTCCTTGTCTGACCCAGGGCAGCCCCAACTGCAGTATCGCTGGCGTCGCACATCAGGACGAAGGGCTCTGACCAGTCTGGTGAGATAAGTACTGGAGCGGTTGTGAGGTCCAGCTTCAGCTTCTCAAAGGCCTGCAACACAGTGTTCATCAAAAATGAATTTTGCATCCTTCATAAGTAGAGAACTCAAAGGTTTAGAGATTTTAGAAAACTCCCTTATAAACCTCCGGTAGAAGCCTGCATGACCCAAAAAGCTCCTCACCGACTTCTCATTGGTGGGGGGTGGCAGCTTTGAGATCGCCACAATCTTGGCACGATTTACCTCTAAACCTGCAGCAAAAACTTTGTGACCGAGGACAATGCCCTCTCGCACCATAAAATGACATTTTTCCCAATTCAAAACTAGGTTAGTTTCTTGACAATGCTGCAGAACAGTAATCAGGTTTTCTAAACGGTTATCAAATGAATGACCAAACACAGAAAAATCATCCATAAAAACTTCCATAATGTTTTCAACTAGCCCACTAAATATAGACATCATGCATCTCTGGAATGTAGCAGGGGCATTACATAAATCAAATGACATGCGTCTGTATGCAAAAATACCATAAGGACAAGTAAAAGCAGATTTATGCTGGTCCTCGGGAGCTATCGCTATTTGGTTATATCCAAAATAACCATCTAAAAAGTAGTAAAAATCATACCCCGCTAACCTATCCAGCATCTGATCAATAAAAAGGAGAGGGAAATGGTCCTTACGAGTAGCACTGTTAAGTGCTCTGTAGTCGATGCACATCCTCCAGCCCGTAACAGGCCTGTGGGCGATATCCTGGCCAGTCCCGTCCTTGATGACGGTAGTACCTCCCTTTTTGGCCACCACTTGTGTGGGGCTCACCCATTCGCTATCCGAGATGGCATAGATCATGCCAGCGTCCAGTAGTTTCAACACCTCCTTTCGCACCACCTCCTGCATAATGGGGTTTAACCTTCGCTGCGGCTGCACCTTAGGCTTGTACCCATCTTCAAGTAGAATCCTGTGCATGCAAATAGAAGGGTTGATACCCTTTATGTCAGATAGCGACCACCCAATAGCAGATTGGTGATCTCTCAAAACTCGCAGTGATCTATCCAACTGACTAGTAGATAAAGTGGCAGATACTATTACCGGATATGTGTCGTTTTCACCCAAGTAGGCATACCTCAAATGGTCCGGTAGGGGTTTCAGTTCCAGCACTGGAGGCGCCTTCTTGTCCTTTTGCAGCAAGGCCGTCTTGCGAGCCTCCTCTTCCTCTTGCTCACTCCTCAGCTTCAGAAAATTTGCACTTTCCAACCTACTCTTTTCACCTGCACCATCTAATGCTAGAACAGACTCTAGCAGCTCATCACAGACATCATATAGCTCATCAGAAGAATAAATAGAATTTTGTACCCCATAATCTAAAGAATCAGTAGAGATGATAGATTAATCACAAGGATACAAAACCTGAACCATATCGCAGTCCTCAAAGCAATCATCTGAGTGGTGGCGCTCCATGGCCTTGTAGATGGAGAAAGTGATCTTTTTGTCGTTCACCCTCAACGTGCGATCTCCTTTCTTGATATCAATGAGGGCATCAGCAGTGTTGAGGAAAGGCCTCCCAAGGATGAGTGGAATATTTCGGTCCTCTGCCATGTCTAGGACCACAAAATCAGCTGGGAAAATAAATTCCCCAACCTTCACTAGCACATTCTCTACTACCCCTTTAGGGTAGTTCACCGACCTGTCAGCCATCTGAAGTCTGATGGTGGTCGGTTTGATGTCTTCGATCCTTAGCCTCTTGAAAATAGTGAGGGGCATCAGATTGATGTTGGCCCCTGAATCGCATAGCACCTTCTCAAAAGTTTGCCCTCCAATCACGCAGGTGATAGAAAAGCAGCCAGGATCAACCCTTTTTACTGGAATTTTCTTCTGAATAATGGCGCTGCATTCTTCAAATAAATTCACCGTCTCAAATGCGCCGAAGGGCTTCTTCTGGGTAACCATATCCTTCAGAAATTTTATGTACCCAGGAATTTCCTGCACAACTTCAATCAGAGGGAGGTTGATGTGGATCTTCTTCATATGCTCCAGAAATCTCTTATATCTCTCCTCCTTGTGCTTCTTAGCAAATCGCTGTGGGAAGGGGACAACGATGGGACCAGATGATTTGGGATTGTCTTAAGGACAAATTCCCTTGCTCTTTTGAGTCTGCTATTCTTCAGGAAGAACAAGAGCAGGCTGTGCAACTTCTGGTTGCACAAGTATGTCAACGGGCATAGATGGGCCCTCATATCCTTTGCCATTGCGAGTAGTGATGGCGTTGCAGTGGTCCTTCGGATTCACAACAGTATTACTTGGAAACTGTCCAGGAGTGTGCTGATTATCAAGCACGTTAGCAATCTGGGAAATCTGTGTATCCATCTGCTTCATGTGTTTCCCCATCTCCCCCATACCAGTCTGTAGTTGAGCCACATCACCCTCAATTTTATTGTTCTTAGTAGTAGACACTGATATAAACTGGGTCAGAAGTTCCCTCATACTCGGTTCCTTAGGCTCATTCACAACCCCATTATTCGCAGAAAAACCAGGTGGGGGCTGTAGTGCGTTGTTCGGATTGGCGTAGGAGAAATTGGGGTGGTTCCTGTTGTTGGGGTGATAAGTCATGTTCCCCGCTGGATATCCCCTGTTGTTCTGGAAGTTCCTCTGATTTACATAATTAGCATCTTCAATTTGCATCTCAATTCCTTGATCAAATCCTTGTTGAGGCATGTTGTTTTCCAGCTTAGTAAGACGGTTTTCCAATGATTTGGTGGAAGCAGCAACTTCCTGTCTCATCAATTTAATTTCAGTAACTAGATCCCCAGTGTCATCAACTGCTGCCACTCTGCGCGCACTCCTATCTGCTGGCCAGTTGTACTCACTCTTCGCCATAGTCTCCAACAGCTTCAACCCTTCCTGTGGAGGTCTAGCAGTAAGTGACCCTCCAGCTGAAGCTCTCACGTGCTTCTGGGTTTCATCATCAAGCCCTCCATAAAAATAGAAAATCTGCTGCTTCTCAGTAAATCCATGACACGGGCAAGCACGTAACAGATCCTTGTAGCGCTCCCATGCCTCATAGAGGGACTCTCCAGAAAATTGCCTAAACTGGGCAATCTGAGTCTGTAGCCTGATGGTCTTGCTGGGTGGAAAGAACTGGATCAGAAACAACTTACAGAGTTCCTCCCAAGTAGTAATCTCACTGCGGTTCAGCGACAGATACCAGGAGAGGGCTCTATCACGCAGTGTGAAGTGAAACAACCTTAATCTAATGTAATCCACCGGCACCTGATTCTGTTTGACCGTATCACAAAGCAGTAGGAAAGACTGGACATAGACATGAGGGTCCACAGATGGTAACCCCCCAAATTGTTTCTGCTGAGCAGTATGAATCAGACCAGTCTTCAACTCAAAAGTGGGTGTGTTCACCTTCAATCCGAAATCAGCATTGCGATGCTGATCAGTCATTGGCTCATACATCTCATCAATGGTCGGCTGTCGAGGCAATTGCGGAGGCTGCTGCTCCTGTAATCTTAAGTTCATCTCCTGCAGTTGCCTTTGCAGCTCGGCTATCTGCACTGCTTGATTATTGTCGGCCATTGGGAATGCTAACTTTCTTCTGGCGGAGTTCCTTCGACAGGTGGATTCGATTTCCGGATCTATGGGTTCAAGTACTAGACCCTTCGACCTGGATCGCATATACTACCTGAGACAGTATACTAGAAGTGATTAACACCGAAGACAAATTTTTTTTTAAAAAAATGTGCCAAAATAAAGTCTAGAGTAAATAGCATAATATCAGAATTAGTGTCAATTATAAATCTATAGAATCCCCGGCAACAGCGCCAAAAACTTGATAGCGTGTTTTGCAACACGCTAAAACTGCAAGTGTACAGATCACTGCAGAGGCAAGTAATAAATTATCGAACTCAAGGATTGCAGGCTCGAAGTATAATCAAGCACTAAAACGCAAATATCTTACTACTATCTAGACACATCGGTAAAAGAGTTTGATTCATTTATACTAGGCAATAATTGAAAAGCAATTAATTAAAAAGACAATTAAAAGATTGAGTGTTGAAAATATGGAGAAAACAGGATTCTAGGGTAATCCACTTTGAAGAACAATCAAACAAT
>JAPKLW010010331.1:0-11377 GCA_026898455.1 Plectranthus barbatus | reverse complement strand
AACAAGTAAGCTACTGGGAAAGGAAACCTTAGACAGATTTCCCAACAATTTCCCCCTTTTTGGTGCGATCAAAGCCTAACCAGCGAGCACTCAGCTGATGAGGAAAGTTACAAAGGATTTCAGGGTTTTACAAATGAAGCCTATCAGATCTAAACCCATGAAATTACTTCCTCAACATCAGCTCTAACTAAAAAATCTTCCCCCTCAACCAAGGAAAGATATTGCTCGTTTAAAAAATATAGAAATTAAGATCAGAGCAAATAAGCATGTAAATAAGTTTAACATGCAAGATGAGTGCTGGTGCTGATTACACTGGAAGTGTAAATTCAGCTGGTAAGTAACAACTTAGACAATTGTTGGACAATAAGAGATTGTCATCAACTTGTCAGTTAATCATTCCATTAGAGATATAGCAATTACATGTACAATGAATGGTAACTGACTAGTCTAACAGATTTACTTACAAAATATAAAGAGATTAGACTATGGCTTAGAAGATGATCCTGGTGACTGAGTTCGACCACCGGTTAAGGACCTCAGGATCGCAGTAAGAGCAGCCATGTCTTCTTCTCTCTTCTGCCTCCATTCCGCAGCAATCCTTCTCTCTTCGGCTGCGAGGCGACTCTCTTCCTCAGCAATTTTGGCCCTCTCCTCTTCAGCCCGTGCTCGCGCACTTTCCCCCTCTTGGATCCGCGCCAAAAAGGTGGTGACACCGGCGGTGACGGACTCCATTTGTTGCGTTACATCAGCTTGGAAAGTGGCGAAGCGCTGATCCATCCTGGCATCAATGTAAGCAAGGAGTTGCGCAGGAGGATGAATTTCAGAGATTGGCTGCGCTGAAACTTCAATGGAAGAGGAGGGCACATCAGGTGCGGAAGGAGCCATTGCTGGTTCAGATTCAGCTGATATCTCCATTGGGGTTGGCTCCTCCGCTGGTACCGCTGCTGCAGCTGGTTCCTCCGCTGGTACCTCGGCTGCTGCTGGCTCCTCCGCGAGCACCGCGGCTGGTGCTGGCGGACCTTGTTCAAAAATAGGTGGGGCTGTGAAGTCCACCAGCTGCCAGTCCTCATTATAAGGGACAAGGTCGCCCATTACGATCGGAACATTAGGGACGGCAGTGGTCAGCCACCAACTACGGGTAGGATCCTCCTCCACAATGTGGTCTACCAGCAGAGCGCTGGCAGCCATATCAAAGAAAATGGCAAAATATGGAGGGATCCGGGGGAGAGTAGTGAGGACCTTCAGGCGTCGGAGCGCGTAGATCAGCTGGTATCCACGGCTGGAGGGCTGGAACTGGAGGAATGGTAGCTTAACCATTTTTGGCCTAGGGAGGCCGGAAGTCCCAGTCAGCTGTCTGAATTCTGCAATTTTCTTCAAACGGCGCTTGATTCGCCTGGTAGACAGCTGTTGGTGCATTTCAGGATCAGAATCCATGAATGCATTCGCCCACGCCTCCTCTGATCTCCAGTAACCAAGCCCTAGCCTGGCATACAGAACAGCGCGCTTCTCTACAGTCAGCTGGCGCTGGCACAGGTCGAAAATTCTCCACCTCCGGAACTCCAGAAATAGTTCCGGATTCACCCTCCACAGTCCTCGGTAGCTGATTATCATTTCGTCATTAACGGCATTCTCCACCTCCGCCGTGATGTTTTCAGCATACTCATAGAGAGTGGAATTGAAGTACTCTATCGGCTGCAAGGGCAGACACCAGTCATAGATCCTCGAAGCGTATACAGACTGGTGGGGGAGTCCGCTGATGGGGATGATATTGAATGCTGATGGCTCAGGCACTCGTGAATCTTGAAACGCCATTGCCCCGCGGTGCTCCCACCGATGTACTCCTGTCACTCGTGATTGGAAGGAGTCTTCATCAATCAGCTGATGCTCGTGGATACAGAGCAAGTATGACCTCCTTTCTGCGCGCACATGACGTGCTGGCGCTGGCGAGGATGCTGCTGGTCGCCCAGAAGATGATGCTTCTGACGATTTTGGGCGACTGGCAGGACGACGAGCCTCATCTTCAAAATTAGGGAATAGATCCCTGGGCTCCATCCTCTGCACCATGGAGTGATGTGTCACCTCCTCAGCTGGAGCAGCTGGCTCCTCAGCCCTTGGCTCCTCTGCATCCTCAGAATCTGAGCTCATGTCCGAAAAACTCGCCAGTTTTTCCGGGGTGGTCGCCCGCTCCTCAACTCCTCCACTGGCACCCCCGTGCGCGGCCAGTGGGTCTTCTTCACCTCCACCACCCCCTTGCGCGGGTGGAGGGACTTCAGCGACCTCCTCCTCCTCCTGGTACTTATCCACAAGGGATAGTACATCTTCATCAGCACCCATGACCATCAGGCGGGTAAAAGATTCTTCTGATAAGATCTGGCCTGGAGCTGGTGCTGGTGGCCTTGCACTTGTAGTTGGGGCAACTTCCCATTTGCCTTTGGCCACCTGGTGCACTTGCTCCGCCAGTTGCGCCTGACGTCTGGCCTCATGCTCAGCCTGCACCTTTGCAAAGGCTTCATCGCGGGCTGCCAGCTCAGCCTCTCTTTTCCGCTGGTCGGCCAAGGCCTTCAGCCTTGCCTGCGCCTGTTTCTTCCTTACAATGGAGGCTTGTTGCTCCTTCTTCGCTTGCTCCACCAGCTTCTGAGCTCTGGTCTGAACCCTCTTTCGCTTCCGGGTCATCCTCTCTATTGTCTCCTCCTCAGTCAGTCCAAGAACGGACTTCTTGACTGGTATCGAGATCTTCCCGGATGCTGGCTCATAGGCAGCAGCTGGCTGGGGCTGCTGGCGCTGGTGGGTCTTGGGTTTCTTGCTTGAAGTGGGCTTGGGGGCTGGCACTTGTGCTGATGCTAATGCGCGAGGATGTATACCAGTTGCCTTCTCCACTGCATCTTCCATAGAGACGAATAAAGATTCGACCTCTAGCTTCCTTTTAAGCTCATCCTTGGCCGCAGCTGGCAGTGGGAGAGCCACAGCTGGCACTTCCTCCCATGTCTGTTCTGCATCTTCTTCAGAAACAGACTCTTCGGGGTCCACAGCCGTCTTCCCCTTCAGCCGGCGTGGCTTCTTGTAGTCGGGGACAGCCAGTTTCACCCTTGTGACTGGGATGAAATCTGATCCAACCAGCTGCTCCCCCTGGTCGACGTCGTCCCCCATCTCTACTTCCAGTATGTGGCTAATCCTCAGCCCGAATGACACCGCGTGAAGAAATTTCCCGTCAGTCTTCACGGTGACATTCCTCTCAACATTCTCCAGCAGTCGGCCGAAGAAGAATTCGGCCCAGTTGCCCAGTATGCCGTCTGCCAGGGCGCACATGACTGAGAACTTTCTCAAGCTCAGTTCGGCGTACGAGCCGACCTCGCATTGTAGCATCCGCACTACAATGTCACACACCATCTGCCAGAAATCTTCCATTTCTGACTTCTTCATCCCCGTTTTAAAAACGGTCACCTCCTCCCTTCTCCACTGCTCCCACCTTCGCTGGAACTCGACAGTATCATCCCTATGATACGTCGCCACTTCCTCTCCTTCATTCCTCATTCCAAAGAGGTTGGCGAGGTACTCGGCGTCAACAGTGATAAGGTGTCCGAACACCGATGTGGTAAATGATTTCCGGTCGTCAGCTATCACCGCGCGAGCATAGAACTCGGCGACTAGATGTGGATGGAACGTCCTGGGAGTCGCCGTCAAATACGGGCGGAGCTGCTCATGATCTATCATCTCCATCAGCTCCGGGCCGTGGTGCTTCTCCGCCAGCTTGTCGTTCAGAATCTTCTCCTTCTGAACTTGGGCTGTTCGAATCTGTGCGTGAGAGAGGCGATGTCGGGTGGCTGCTTTATTCAGCGAGACGAGCTTGCTGAAAGGATAAGTATAGTCAATATCTTCTTCCTTCACAATGCCAGTAAAAGTAGGCATGTGAGCTTCGGCCAATGGCAAGTCTAGCTCCAAAGACTCAGTGGCAGAGGATGATTTATCATCAGCGGGGTTGGATGAGGATGCCATATTTTCAGGGAGTAAATGTTGGGAATTCTTAAGGAAGATGAATCAGAAAATATGTTCGTAAATTAGGAAGGAATGATAAGAGTTTTCCCGATCATGAATGATCGCTATTTATACTGGTGCCAAGCTGGTTTGGATGGACGAGATTAATTCGTCAAAAGTGAGGATCGACGGTCATCAGCTGGCAAGATTCCCTTTGGCGACGTGCGTGGACGTGCTGACGTGGGCTGCTACGTGTAGCTGACATGGCACACGCTGATTGGTCACAAATGTCCTTTTGACCGCGCAGTCACTGTGCACATTAAATGTGGCATTAAATGCCGCATTAAATTCTGAGATACGCCCACGCAAGAGGATTTGAACAATCCCTCCATTTCTGCGACAGCTGGCACGACTCTTGGACTTCAAGAGATCGTCAGTTGAGAGCTGGGACTCAACTGGTCATCAGTAATATAACTGGTCATCAGCAGGATATGCCAGTTGTACACTTCCCCCTGTCAGCATGTCCTCCTTACCAGTTGACAACTGATACTTACGACTGGCACCCGAGTACTAGGATAAATTGAGAGCTGGGACTCAATTTCATCAGTCGTAGGAAATTCGCCAGTTGTCTGCTGACAACTTGAAGGATTAAGAAAATTGAGAGCTTGGACTCAATTTTATTCCGCATAATCTTCTCCTTCAGGAATCCATCTTCTCACCATCGCTTGAATTGGGAGCTGGGACCCAATTTCTTCTGCTGATGGTGCATGACTGCTGGCAAATTCGAAATGAGAGCTGGGACTCATTTCCTTCGATGTTTATGGAATAAGTTCTGCCAGTAGATACCATCTGTGGTTTTGAGCTACCACAAAGAAAAACATGAAGACTAAGAGCTTGGACTTAGTCTTAATCAGCATCCTTCAGAAAAACAAGAACGGAATGAGAGCTGGGACTCATTCTTCCTCAACACTAGGGCTCGCATCAATCTCCATAAGACCGAGTTTGATGCACAACTCCTTGAATCTTGCTTCTGGCAAAGGTTTGGTGAAGATATCAGCCAGTTGATCGTCAGTTCTGATGTACTCAACGCTGATATCCTTCTTCTCGACATGATCACGTATGAAGTGATGTCGGATATCTATGTGCTTGGTCCTAGAGTGATGAACCGGATTCTTCGTTATGCACATAGCGCTGCTGTTGTCGCAATAGATGGGTACACAACCAGTGTCCACTTCATAGTCTTCCAGTTGTTGCTTGATCCATAGAATTTGAGCACAGCAACTGGCAGCGGCAACATATTCAGCCTCAGTAGTAGATGTAGCAACTGAGTGTTGCTTCTTGCTAAACCAGCTGATTAGCTTGTGTCCTAGAAACTGACACGTACCACTGGTGCTTTTTCTATCTATTCGGCATCCAGCAAAATCTGAATCTGAATACCCAATGAGTGTAAGCTCATCATTCCTGGGGTACCATAAGCCAAGTGATTCAGTTCCTTTGAGGTATTTCACTATTCTCCTAGCAGCTTCCATGTGTGACTTCTTTGGATTGGCTTGATATCTGGCACACACTCCGACTGAGTATGAAATGTCGGGTCTGCTGGCTGTCAGATAGAGAAGTGATCCAATAATACCTCTGTAGCTGGAAGGATCAACTGATTCTCCTTCTTCATCGAGAAAGATCTGGCAACTGGTGCTCATCGGTATTCTGAGAGCCTTAGTCTTCTCTGGGCAATATTTCTGAATTAGGTTCTTGGCATACTTCCGCTGATTAATGAAAATCCCATCAGCTGACTGCTGGACCTGGAGTCCTAGGAAGTATGTTAATTTGCCCATCATACTCATCTGGAATGAGTTTTGCATCAGTTGAGAAAACTTCTCACAGAGAGATATATTCTTTGACCCGAATATGATGTCATCGACATATATCTGCACCATTAGCATATCATCAGCATCCTTGATGATGAAGAGAGTCCTGTCGATCTTCCCTTTCCTAAATCCATTACTGATTAGGAATTGTGACAGTGTCTCGTACCAAGCTCTGGGCGCCTGTTTCAATCCATACAGGGCCTTTCTCAGCTTGTACACTTTGGTGCCTATTTCAAAGCCTGGAGGTTGTTCGACATATACTTCCTCCTTTAGCTCGCCATTCAAGAAGGCGCTCTTCACGTCCATTTGGAATACCGTGAACCCATGATACGCTGCATACGCAAGGAACAGCCGTATCGCCTCCATTCTTGCAACTGGTGCGAAGGTCTCGTCGAAATCGATGCCTTCACATTGCTTGTAACCTTTGGCGACTAAACGAGCTTTGTTTCTGATTACAATGCCATCCTCATCTCGCTTGTTCTTGAAAACCCACTTGGTGCCAATCACTGACTGATGTGATGGTCTCTCTACCAAGTCCCAAACATTGTTGCGAGTGAATTCCGCAAGCTCTTCTTGCATGGCATTAATCCAATCGGCAGATTGTAGCGCAACTCCTATGGAAGTAGGTTCCTCTTGAGAAATAAAGCAAGTCAGGAACGCGCTGCCGTGTCGAGTCTGAATAGAACTTCCTGGATCACCGAGAATAGCATCGGATGGGTGATTTCTCAGCCATTTGGGAAGATGAGAATCTGCTGGCGTTGGTTCTTCTGTTCTGATGACTGGTGCTTCCAGAACTTCACCAGTCGGAGCAGCAATAGCAACTGGTGGTTGACCTTCACCAGTCGGAACTTCCTCTTCGTCAGCTTCACTCTCTGACTGATCTCCTGATCCTTCGGCGATAATTACACCGTCAGCTGGTGCATCCACTCCAGCTGATTCATCAGCTATTTCTGGTTCGAAAATTCCAGACGGAATTTCCCTTGGGTTATTGCCAGTTCCACTCAAGGAGATTGAGTGTAAGGTCTCAGCAAGGTCATTTGCATCACTGACCCTCCCGGATTGCTGATGGGCAACCGAGGATACTGGTTGTGAAGATGATCCAGTCATAGGTCTAGTCAAACCAGTTGGTTGAGCATTGGAAGAATTCCTGCTCAACTGATCAACGACATCATTGACCTCAGGAACATCTTCAGCCAGTTGTCGTAATGTCCTGCGCACTAAAGTAGCTTCATCAAAAACAACATTGCATGTTATTTCCACAAGCTTGGTGGTCTTGTTAAATACTCTATAGCCCTTGTGAGAGGGATGTCCATATCCAACAAGGACACCCTCATCAGCTTTAGGCGAAAAAGCATTTAACTTCGACTTACCATTATTATGGATATAACATGGTGAACCGAAAGCACGGAGATGAGCTAAGGAAGGCTTACGACCAAAATACACTTCGTAGGGAGTTTTCTGGAGTCTGTCGTTGATCCCGCTTCTATTCTGAGTATAGCAAGCCGTCACCAACGCTTCTCCCCAAAAACTCTGTCCTAAGCTGGATTCTGCCAGCATGGACCGGACCGCTTCTTTCAGCGTCCTGTTCCTACGTTCTGCCAGTCCATTCTGCTGCGGTTGCCTTGGTGCTGATCTTTCATGCTTAATGCCGGCTTCCGCGCAAAAATCCATCAGTAGACTGTTGCAGAATTCCGTCCCATTGTCTGACCGTATCCGCTTCACCGTAGCTTCTCTCTGTTTCTGTGCTTTGACAATCAAATCTGGAAGAATGACTTACACTTCATCCTTGGATCTGAGAAGCTTTACCCATGTATAGCGCGAGTAGTCATCGACTACCACCAGCGAATAACGTCTTCCTCCAATGGTTTGAGGTGCTACTGGTCCAAAGAGATCCATATGTAGCAACTCGAGTACCCGGCTGGTACTGGGGCAGACTGGCGACTGGTTCTTGAAGGACTTCTTAGTTTGCTTGCCCTGCTGGCATGCTTTGCAAATCCCTTCCTTCTTGAATCCTCCCTTGGGAAGTCCTTCCACAAGATCATGCTTGGCCAGGTAGTTGATGGTTCTGAAATTCAGATGACTCAACCTCTTGTGCCACAGCCAGTTAGTTTCCATAGAACTGGTGGCCACGAAGCATGAATCTGTCTTCCCGCTTTGCCAGTCAACGGTATAAAGTCCTCCGTTCCGAATACCTCTCAGCTTGATCTCGCCAGTCTTCTCGTCCTTGATCTGGCACTCTGATTTCCCAAAGTGAACTGTGTATCCACTATCGCACAGCTGACTGATACTCAGGAGGTTGTGCTTGAGAGAGGTGACAAGGGATACGTTAATGATTCTGACATCGTCCTTCTCGATGCAGCCCTTGCTGATAACTCTGCCCTTGGAGTTATCACCAAAAATAACTGGAGGTCCTTTGACCTTAATGAGATCTGCAAACAGATCCTCTTCACCAGTCATGTGAGCTGAACACCCACTATCTAGGATCCACTCTCTCGACCTCTGAAGCTGTGTTGCATGATCCTGTACCTGCAAGAAAGAAATGGAATTCATTTAGGTCCCCGATCATCTGCGGGTCCTGCAGGGTTAGATCGCTGGATAATTCCTTTCGGAATCCAGACTTGAGTGATTTTCAGCTTGGTTTTACCCTTGCTAACATCATTAGCAGCCTTTCCCTTCCTTTTGAGATAATGCATGAGATTGGTTTGGGAAGGTGCGGCTGTGTGTGTAACTCCTTTGGAAGTATTCTTCCGCTGAGAGCTTCGGAAATGTTTTTCCGGTACATTGTGTTGCCTTGGTGGTCTCTGAGAGCGCGGACCACCATGGTTAGCCTTCACAGCCCTTTGAGAAAACTTGTGATTGGGCTCAGGCCTCTGATAGGTATTCCTCCTACCAGGTATTGTCCTTCTCTCAGAATTTCTCTGAGATTGGAATCCCTTGTAAGTATGCTGGTGACTGGCATACTTATGAGGTTGTGCGTGGATTCTCTTGACAGCTGGTGCTGGCTGTCGGATTCCACTGGCAGCTGACGCTGACTTCATTGCCTTAGAATTTTTCGGCTTAG
The DNA here is from genome assembly GCA_026898455.1 of Plectranthus barbatus. Lineage (NCBI taxonomy): Eukaryota > Viridiplantae > Streptophyta > Magnoliopsida > Lamiales > Lamiaceae > Plectranthus > Plectranthus barbatus. Next base: position 2,479 of record JAPKLW010010331.1, on the reverse strand, counting down.
TCTGCGTCCTAGGGTGTGCTGGCGTCCTGTCAGCAGAGGATTTTGCCAGTTGAGGTTTTTGTCGTGATGACTCACCTATATATCTGGTCTTATTATTCCTGTGCTGTTCAGCCATACGGGACTGACTGGTATTACCAGCTGGTGCTGATGCATTTACCAGTTTGCCCTTACCCTTTTTAGCTGTGAGTTCGGGTTGGTTTATGCTCAATTCTTTTTCAAATCCCAACCCGGATTTATCAGTAGGCTTTCTCCAATGGGATAGAGCCTCTTCCAAATTCTTGGAGCCTTTATTGAAATGATTTATTCTATTGTCTTGCTCAAGGACAATCTTTTGAAAGTTATCTCTCTCAGTTTTTAAAATTTCAAAATTTTTGAGCAAATCTGAGTGAGTTTCTTTCAGAGTGGCTAACTCTACACCGAGTGACCTAGATTTTTCAATCTCATTGGTCAAAACAGAAATTTGGTTTTTCAGCGAGGTGTTTTCGCCAGCCAAGACATTCTTCATTTCATAAAATTTCAAAAATTCTTCCTGAAGAATATCTATAGTGACGGCTTCTGAGTCGGAGCAATGCGACTCAGAATCGTCTAGAATGTGTGGAGACATGATATGCAATGAGGGAACAGATTGTACCTCATCATCAGCGGCAAGTGCTCGTTCTGCCTCACTGTCAGCACATTCTTCATTTTCTTCCTCTCCAAAAGCTACCATCAGCGCCAGTAGCGCTTCCTCTTCTGATTCTTCGTCTGATGCATACTCTCCATCGTCATGATCAGGAATATCAGGAACCTCTGTCCTTGTCAGCATCGCCTTGGCAACGGCCTTCGATGCTCGCTCTTCAAAGAGCTTCTTCAGCCTTTCCCGCTCTTCTCTATCCACTTGTGGACACTCAAATTTGAGATGGTCAGGGGATTGGCATTGATAACATGCGCGGGGAGCTCTCTTGACAAATTTTCCATCAGATGAGCTGAGAGAAGCTCCCTGTTTCGCCTTGGCTTTCTCCAGTAGAACAGCCAGTCTCTTCATCTGTTGCTCAAGATCTGCGATAGAGCTCTCGCTGCCTTTTGAGTTAGATCCCGACGGGCATGGGATCTCTTTCTGCTGGTTGTGCGGCCCAGCAGGTCTGTCAGTGTGGAAAGGCTTCTTGTTCTTCCACTTGAAATCCCTCTTGACGAAGTAGGCTTCGTCTTGTGTTTTGATGCTGGGAGATCCAACGGTCCGAATGGCTTCATTTTTGTTCACCATTTGGATATCCCACTCATGTGCTTGGAGCTGAGCAAATAGCTCATTGGGAGTCATCTTGGATAGATCCTTCTCCTTAAGAGATGTGGTCTTCACAAACCAGTCCTCCTTGGGCATCTTTGACAGGATCTTTGCATTCAGCTCTGCATTCGAGTACTCCTTGTCCAAAGACTTCAGCTCGCTGACTATGGCATAGAATCTAGCCTCCATCTCCTTGATGGTTTCACCAGTCAGCATCTGGAATGACTCGTACTTGTCCACCGCAACTTGCAACTTGTTGCGCTTCATCTGATCTGTCTTAGTACAGAGACTATCAATGTAGTCCCAGACATCTTTGGCAGTGTCAAATTGGAGGGCTTCCTCCATCAGTGGTTCTGGGAGAGATGATAGGATTATATCGAGAGCAACGGAGTCCAGCTGATTCCGCCTCCTGTCTTCAGCGTTCCATTCTTCTGGGGGCTTTGGAATCTCAGCAGCTGGTTGATCTCCTAACTGGTGCCTCGTCTTGGTGATCTCGATCGGCCCTTTCTCCAGCACGTCTTTCATCTCCGGATGGACGCTTTTCAGCTGAATGAACGACCTCTTTCGCCATATATCATGCTTCTCCGGTTTATAGTTCATCAGCTTCGGGACATTCATCTTGTGTACCTGAGCTAATCAACAGACAGAAAGAGTAGAGTGCAAGGAAACTTGGATCTCGGTCCTAAGCGACTCAGTGTACGACCAGTCTAGAAAGACCGACCGCGCCTGATACCACTTGTTGGTCCCGGTTTATCAGAGTTTAACACGTTTAAATACGCAGCGGAAATAAAGTTAATTGTTTTCTTGCACGCTACTGACTCACAGCTGACAACTGGCAACTGGTCAGCTGGTGCTGGTTACTAAGTACGCAGCTGACAACTGGTCAGCTGGTGAATTAATACTTAGAATATTTTGCCAAGTTTGCACAATTATATCAGTTTCAGAACATACACCAGCACTTGAGTGCTGGGTTTTAAATCAGAATGTAAAGCAGAAAACTGATAAATGACAAAAGGATTTATAGTGGTTCGATCAATCGATCTACGTCCACTCTCCAGTCGAAGCACTGAAAATTTCACTATGAGCAATCGGTTACAGGTTGCCTACGATCTATCTCTAGCTAGTGAATGCCTTGTCCACCAGTTCACTAGATCAACCGCTCCCGGTCCTGGTTTCCTCTTCAGCTCTCTTCTGCTGATGGAGTGCGAGCACGTCACT
>JAPKLW010010330.1:0-11377 GCA_026898455.1 Plectranthus barbatus | reverse complement strand
AAAGTCATACTTTGTCAGTTTATTCCTCAGACGAATCTTCTTTTTGTCTCTAAGACTCTGGGAGAGCGAATCTTGAATTCTGCTGGTAACATCCGACTGGTAGAACATGCTGGTGATCTTTGTGCTGGCAAGTCTCTGCTGGTGACTTGCGTTGGCACAATCTAAGTCTACCAATTTGTCTGATGTTAACTCTTGGAATCTCCCATGACTGGTGGCTTCACCGCTGGTGAACAGTGTCAGTGAGAACACCTATTCTGCTGGTGAGTTTTGTCAGCCGCCTGCTGATGAAACCCTTCCCAACTGGTGAACAGTGACCAGCCAGTAGCTCTTCTCATTGCTGGTGAACAGTGTCAGCACGAGTCTTGTCAGTCGCTTGCTGGTGAGACTTTTCTCAACTGGTAAGTACATCTCATGCTGGTGAACAGTAGCCAGCATGAGTCTTGATCAGCTGCGACTTACAACTCAAAAGACCTAAACAAGACTTTACATTTGAGATCTAGAGCTATCTAGAGACAACTGACGCTGGTAGGATTTAGGATTTGATCCACCAAAACACCAAACTAGAATCTAAACAAGTAGCTACTGGGGAGAGGAAACTTAGCCAAATTTCCCAACAATTTCCCCCTTTTTGGTGCGATCAAAGCCTAACCAGCGAGCACTCAGCTGATGAGGAAAGTTACAAAGTATTTCAGGGTTTTACAGAATAAGCCTATCAGATCTAAACCCATGAAACCACTTCCTCACATCAGCTCTAACTAGAATCTTCCCCCTCAAACAAAAAGGAATATTGCTCGTTTAAAATATGAGAATTGAGATCAGAGCAAAAAGATTTAAAGTGTGTGATACAAGTGCTGGTGCTGATTACACTGGAAGTGTAAGTTCAGCTGGTAAGTAAATACTTGGACAATTTGTTGGACAATGAGGAATTGTCATCAACTTGTCAGTAATCAATCCATTAAGATGTTGCAGTTACAAGTACAGGATAGAAAACTGACTAGTCTAGAGATACAAATACTTACAACAAAATGAAGAAGCTAGACTATGGCTGAGAAGATGATCCTGGTGATTGAGTTCTGCTGGTTAAGGACCTCAGGATCTCGGTGAGCGCTGCCATATCTTGTCTGCTCTTCTCCCTTTCCTCAGCAGCTATCCTCCTCTCCTCTTCAGCAAGACGGGCTCTCTCAGCCTCAGCACGTGCTCGCGCATTTTCCCCCTCTTGGATCCGCGCCAAAAAGGAGGACACTCCAGCGGTGAATGACTCCATTTGTTGAGTCATCTCGGTTCGGAAGCTGGCGAAGCGCTGGTCCATCCTGGCATCAATGATTGCAAGAAGCTGCGCAGGGGGATGGATCTCGGAGATTGGCTGTGCTGATACTTCAATGGAAGAGGAAGGTACATTAGTTGCGGAAGGAGCCGCTGCTGGTTCAGATGCAGTTGATATCTCCATCGGGGCTGGCTCCTCCGCTGGCACTGCAGCTGCTACTGGTGCCTCTGCTTGTACATCAGCTGCTGCTGACTCCTCTACTTGTATGTCAGCTGCTGGCTCTGCTACTGGAGCTGGCTGGACTTCTTCAAAAACGGGTGGGGCTGTGAAATCCACCACTTGCCAGTCCATATGATCAGGGACGAGATCGCCCGAGATAATAGGAACAGGAGGGACGGCAAGGATCAGCCACAAACCACTAGAAGGATCCTCCTCCACAATGTGGTCTACCAGCAAGGCGCAGGCAGCCATGTCGAACAGGATAGCATGGTAGGGAGGGATCCTCGGGAGGGTAACCAGCACTTTGAGGCGTCGGAGCGCGTACGTCAGCTGGTACCCCCGACTGGTGACTCGGAACTGGAGGAAAGGTAACTTGACCTTTTTCCGTGGCAGGAGGCCGGAGCTTCCAGTCAGCTGCCTATACTCTGCAATCTTCAGCAAGCGGCGCTTGATCCTCCTTGTAGACAGCTGCTGGGGGCACTCAGGATCAGTGCCCATGAAAGCATTAGCCCACTCCTCCTCCGCTCTCCAGTAGCCAAGACCCAGCCTGGCATAGAGAACCGCCCGCTTCTCCACAGTCAGCAGGCGCTGGCATCGATCAAAAATCCGCCATCTCCGGAACTCCAGACATAGTTCCGGATCCACCCTCCAGAGCCTTCGGTAGCTGGATATCATCTCGTCATTGACGGCATTTTCCACCTCCACCGTGATGTTTTCAGCATACTCATAGAGAGTGGAATTGTAATATTCCACTGGCTGCAGGGGCAGGCACCAGTCAGAGATTCTGGAGGCATATACCGACTGGTGGGGGAGTCCGCTGAAGGGTATGATGTTGAATGCAGATGGCTCTGGCACTCTTGAGTTATAAAAAGCCATCTCCCCGCGCTGCTCCCACCGGTGCACCCCTGTCACTCGTGCCTGGAAGGTATCCTCATCAACCAGTTGATGCTCTTAGATGCAGAGCATATAAGGGCGCCTTTCAGTTCGTGCACGCCTAGCTGGTGGTGTAAAGGATGCTGCTGGTCGCCCGGAAGATGATGTCGAGGCATCTGTGGATCGGGGGCGACTGGCAGGATGACGAGCCTTATCATCAATGTCTGGGAACAGATCCCTTGGCTCCATCCTCTGCACCATGGAGTAATGAACCACCTCCGCAGCTGGCTCCTGCTCTTGCTCCTCAGCCCTTGGTTCCTCTTCATCCTCGGATTTAGAACTGACATCCGAGAAGCTCGCCAGTTGTACCGGGGTGGTCGCCCGCTCTTCTTCTACTCCACTGGCACCCCCTTGCGCGGCCAGTGGGTCTTCTGCAGCTCCTCCACTGGCTTCCCCTTGCGCAGCCAGTGGGACGTCCTCACCTCCACCAGTAGCTTCCTCTTTCTCCTGGTACTGGTCCACCATAGACATAATGTCTTCGTCAGCACCCATCACCAGCAGGCGTTCAAAGGTTTCTTCAGGTAGGAGCTTGCCTGGTGGGGCTGGTGCTGGTCGGCCGGCACTTGAGATTTCGAGCGCTTTTCCTTTGCCCTTGGCCGCCAGTCTCATCTGTTCAGCCAGCTCTGCCTGGCGCCTGGCCTCTGTTTCTGCCTTTATCTTGGCAAACCTCTCATCCCTGGCCGCCAGCTCCACCTCTCTCTTCTGCTGGTCGGCCAAGGCCTTCAGCCTTGCCTGGGCTTGCTTCCTCCTGACTATGGAGGCTTGCTGCTCCTTCTTCGCCTGCTCCACCAGCTTCTGAGCTCTGGTCTGGATTCGCTTCCTCTTGCGAGTCATCCTTTCGAGGGTCTCCTCCTCAGTCAGTCCCAAGATGGACTTCTTGACTGGGATGGAGATCTTCCCAGACTCAGGGTCATATGCAACAGCTGGTGGTGGCTGCTGGTGCTGGGAAGTCTTGGGCTTCTTGTGGGATGGCTTCTTGGTGACTGGTACCAGTTGTACATCCCGTGGGTGGATACCAGTCGCCTCAGCCACCGCGCCTTCCATGGTTTCGAAGAGAGACTCCGTCTCCAGCTTCCTCTTCAGCTCTGCCCTTGCCTCATCAGTCAGTGGGAGAGCCACAGCTGGGACTTGCTCTCCCAGGTCTTCTGAGTCCTCCTCAGAAACGACCTCAGCAGGGTCCACTGCTGACATCCCTTTCAGCCTTCGTGGCTTTTTGTAATCTGGGTGAGGCAGCTTCGCCTTCGTGGCTGGTATGAAGTCGGAACCAACCAGCTGTTCCCCCTGATCCACGCCATCACCTAATTCCATCTCCAGGATGTGGCTGATCCTCAGCCCGAAGGATACGGCGTGGGCAAATCTCCCTTCCGTTGGCACGATGATGTTTCGCGCCACATTCTCCAGCAACCGGCCAAAGAAAAATTCGGCCCAGTTGCCCTGAATTCCATCCACCAGGGCACACATCACGGAGAACTTCCGCAGGCTCAACTTGGCGTACGAGCCGACTTCGCATTGAAGCATGCGAACCACAATATCGCACACCATTTGCCAGTACTCCTCCATCTCTGATTTCTTCATGCCAGTCCGGAAGGCGGTGACTTCTGGCTTCTTCCACTGCGCCCACCTCCTCCGAAATTCCACCGTATCGTCCTGAAGATACGTGGCCACTTCTTCTCCTTCATTCCTCAGTCCGAAGAGATCGGCGAGGTATTCCGCAGTGATGGTGATCAAGTGACCAAAAACGGAAGTTGTGAAAGACTTCCTGTCGTCAGCTATCACGGCCCGAGCGTAGAACTCGGCTACCATGTGTGGATGAAAAGTTTGGGGTGTCGCCGTCAGGTACTGCCGGAGCTCTTCTCGGTCAATCATCTCCATCAGCTCCTCCCCGAAATTTTTCAGGGCCAATTTCGCATTCAATATTTTCTCTTTCTGGACCTGAGCAGCCCTAACCTGCGCGTTGGAGAGCTGTCCCCTGGTCGCCGGCCTGTTCAACTGAACCAGTCGGGCGAATGGATATGTGTAATCGATATCTTCAATCTTCACTATGCCAGTATATGTCGGCATATGGGCTTCAGCGAGGGGTAGGTTTGGTGAACCAGGCTGGGATGATGTAGGTGTAGATGGAGGGTTATCAGCTGTAGGTGGAGAGTTATCATATGTAGGTCGAGGGTTATCAGCTGGAGGTCGAGAAGATGATGCCATGACTTCAGAAATATTCAAGTTTCAGAAAATCTCAAGGGAAGATGAGAGAACTTTGAAAGGTAGGGTTCTGAAAGTAGGGAAACATAAAGGTTAACCCGAAGGAAGTGATCGGGTATTTATACTCGGCCCATGCAGGATCAGACGTCCAGAATCAACGCTCAGCAAGCGAGGATCGACGGTCATCAGCAGGCCCGGTTCCCTGTGCGACGTGCGCGGTCGTGCTGACGTGGGCTACGCCGTGGGGCTGACGTGGCACGCAGCGATTGGTGGCACCCAAGCGTCGGACTGCGCAGACACTGTGCACATTAAATGTGGCATTAAATGCCGCATTAAATTCTGAGGGCTGTACACGCAAGTCGGATTTGAACAATCCCGCCTTTTCTGATACAGCTGGGACTCAACTGGTCATCAGTAGTATAACTGGTCAACAGTTATATGCCAGTTGAATACTTCCACTTGACAACTGGTACTTACGACTGGCACCCGAGTCAGTCGTAGGAAATCGCCAGTTGTCTGCTGACAACTCGAAGGATAAGAAAATTGAGAGCTTGGACTCAATTTTATTCCGCGTCATCTTCTCTTCAAGAAATCCACTTCTTATCAACGCTTGAAATTGGGAGCTCTGACCCAATTTCGCTTGAACTGATTGTTTATGCTGGCAAATTGAAATGAGAGCTGGGACTCATTTCCTTGGACAATTAAGGAATAAGTTCCGCCAGTAGTAACCATCAGTGAGCTAGAGATACCACTTGAATGAAAACAACTAAGAGCTTGGACTTAGTCGTAATCAGCATCCTCCTGAAGACCAAGAACAGAATGAGAGCTGGGACTCATTCTTCCTCAACACTTGGGCTCGCATCAATCTCTAGAAGACCGAGTTTGATGCACAACTCCTTGAATCTTGCTTCTGGTAGTGGCTTGGTGAAGATGTCAGCCAATTGATCTTCAGTTCTGATGTAGTCCACGCTGACATCCTTCTTCTCGACATGATCACGTATGAAGTGATGTCGAATATCTATGTGCTTGGTTCTAGAATGGTGAACCGGATTCTTCGTGATGCACATAGCGCTGTTGTTGTTGCAATAGATTGGAACACAGCCAGTGTCCACTTCATAGTCCTCCAGTTGTTGCTTGATCCAAATAATTTGAGCACAGCAACTGGCAGCGGCAACATATTCAGCTTCAGTGGTAGATGTAGCAACTGAGTGCTGCTTCTTGCTAAACCAACTGATTAGCTTGTGTCCTAGAAACTGACACGTACCACTGGTACTCTTTCGATCTATACGGCATCCAGCAAAATCTGAATCTGAATATCCAATGAGTGTAAGTTCATCATTTCTGGGATACCATATTCCAAGAGATTCAGTCCCCTTCAGATATTTCACTATCCTCTTTGCAGCTTCCATGTGTAACTTTTTCGGATTGGCTTGAAATCTGGCACACACTCCGACTGAGTACGAGATGTCGGGTCTGCTGGCTGTGAGATAGAGAAGTGATCCAATGATTCCTCGGTAGATGGTAGGATCAACTGATTCACCTTGCTCATCAAGAAATATTTGACAACTGGTGCTCATAGGTATTCTGAGGGACTTAGTTTTCTCTGGGCAATACTTCTGAATTAACTCCTTCGTATACTTTCGCTGGCTGATAAAAATTCCATCAGCTGACTGCTGGACCTGGAGTCCGAGAAAGTATGTTAACTTGCCCATCATACTCATCTGAAATGATGTCTGCATCAGTTGAGAAAACTTCTCGTAGAGAGTTATATTCCTTGATCCGAATATGATGTCATCAACATAGATCTGCACCATCAGCATGTCACCTCCATCGTTGAGAAGGAAAAGAGTTCTATCAATCTTCCCTTTCCGAAATCCATTGCTGATAAGGAATTGTGACAGCGTTTCGTACCAAGCCCTGGGCGCCTGTTTCAATCCATACAGGGCCTTTCTCAGCTTGTACACCTTGGTGCCAACTTCAAAGCCTGGAGGTTGCTCAACATAGACCTCCTCTTTTAGTTCGCCATTCAAGAAGGCGCTCTTCACATCCATCTGGAATACTGTGAGGCCGTGATATGCTGCATACGCAAGGAACAGCCGTATCGCCTCCATTCTGGCAACTGGTGCGAAGGTCTCATCGAAATCGATCCCTTCACACTGCCTGTAACCTTTGGCGACTAAACGAGCTTTATTTCTGACCACGGTGCCATTCTCATCTCGCTTGTTCTTGAAAACCCACTTGGTGCCAATCACTGACTGATGTGATGGTCTCTCCACCAAGTCCCAAACATCATTGCGAGTGAATTCTGCAAGCTCCTCTTGCATGGCATTAATCCAATCAGCAGATTCTAGCGCAACTCCTATGGAAGTAGGTTCCATTTGAGAAATAAAACAACTTAGGAGCGCACTGCCGTGTCGAGTCTGGACAGAACCTTCTGGATTACCGAGAATAGCATCAGTTGGGTGATCCCTCAGCCATCTGGGAGGACCAGCGACTGCTGGTGCCGGCTGTGAAATAGGTTCTTCTGTCCTGATAACTGGTGCTTCCACATTTTCACCAGTCGGAGCTGGAACTGCAACTGGCAGTTGACCTTCACCAGTCGGAACTGGAATTTCAACTGGTGGTTGACCTTCGCCAGTCGGAACATCTTCATCAGCTCCACTGTCTGACTGACTTCCCGAACCTTCACCAACGTTGTCAGTATCAGCTGGTATCTCCATTCCAGCTGGTTCATCGTTGTCTTCTGGCTCAAAGATTCCAGTCGGAATTCCCCCTTGATTTTTGCTAGATCCACTCAGGGAGATTGAGTGTAAGGTCTCAGCAAGGTCATTTGCATCACCGACCCTCTCAGGTTGCTGATGGGCACCTGAGGGAACTGGTTGTGAAGATGATCCATTCATAGGTCTAGTCGAACCAGTTGGTTGAGCATCGGAAGAATTCCTGCCCAACTGGTCGCTGACATCCTCGACCTCAGGAACATCTTCAGCCAGTTGGCGTAAGGTCCTGCGCACTAAAGTAGCTTCATCAAAAACAACATTGCATGTTATTTCCACAAGCTGGGTAGTCTTGTTAAATACTCTATAGCCCTTGTGAGAGGGATGTCCATATCCGACAAACACACCCTCATCAGCCTTAGGCGAGAAAGCATTTAACTTCGACTTCCCATTATTATGGATATAACATGGTGAACCGAATGCACGAAGATGAGCTATAGAAGGCTTACGACCAAAATACACTTCGTAGGGAGTTTTCTGGAGTCTGTCGTTGATCCCGCTTCTATTCTGAGTATAGCAGGCAGTCACCAACGCTTCTCCCCAGAAACTCTGTCCCAAGCCGGACTCAGCTAGCATGGACCGGACCGCTTCTTTCAGCGTCCTGTTCCTACGTTCTGCCAGTCCATTCTGCTGCGGTTGCCTTGGAGTAGATCTCTCATGCTTGATCCCGGCCTCCGCGCAAAAATCCATCAGCAGACTGTTGCAGAATTCAGTCCCATTGTCTGATCGAATTCGCTTTACCACAGCTTCTCTCTGTTTCTGAGCTTGGATGATCAATTCTGGAAGAATGATCTTCACCTCATCCTTGGTTCTGAGAAGCTTTACCCAGGTATAGCGCGAGTAGTCATCGACTACCACCAGCGAGTATCGTCTTCCTCCAATGGTTTGCGGTGTTACTGGTCCAAACAGGTCCATGTGTAACAACTCGAGTACCTGACTGGTACTGGGGCAGACTGGCGACTGGTTCTTGAAGGACTTTCTAGTTTGTTTGCCTTGCTGGCAAGCTTTGCAAATTCCTTCCTTCTTGAACCCGCCCTTGGGAAGACCATCTACAAGATCATGCTTGGTTAGATAATTAATAGTTTTGAAATTTAGATGACTTAACCTTTTGTGCCACAGCCAGTTAGTTTCCATGGAACTGGTGGCTACAAAGCATGTATCAGTCTTCCCGCTTTGCCAGTCAACAACATAGAGACCTCCTTTCCTGACACCTTTCAGCTTGGTCTCGCCAGACTCTTCATTCTTGATCTGGCACCCTGATTTGTCAAACACAATGGTATAACCATTGTCGCACAGCTGACTGATGCTCAGGAGGTTGTGCTTCAGATTGGTGACAAGGGATACATTCACAATTCTGACATCATCCTTCTCGATGCAGCCCTTGCTAATAACTCTGCCCTTGGAGTTATCACCAAAAATAACTGGAGGTCCTCTGACCTTGGTGAGCTCAGAAAATAGGAACTCCTCACCAGTCATATGAGCCGAGCAACCACTATCTATGATCCACTCGCTCGATCTCTGAAGCTGTGTTGCTTGATCCTGTTCCTACAAGAAAATGAAATTATTTAGGTCCCCGATCATCAGCGGGTCCTGCAGGGTTAGATCTCTGGATCATTCCTTTTGGAATCCAGACTTGAGTAATCTTCAGCTCGGTGTTACCCTTGCTGACATCACTTGTGGCCTTTCCCTTCCGTTTAAAATAATGCATGGATTTGTTTTTGGAAGGTGTGGCTGTGTGTGCGGTTCCTCTGGAAGTATTCTTCCTCTGAGGGTGTCGGAAATTTCTTTCCGACCGCATGTGTTGCCTTGGTGGTCTCTGGAATTGTGGACCACTATGATTAGCCTTCCTAGCCCTTGAGAAAAGATTTTGATTGGGCTCAGGCCTCCGATAGGTGTTCCTCCTATCGGGAAATATCCTTCTCTCAGTATTCCGCTGAGATTTGGATCCCTTGTAAGCATGCTGGCAACTGGCATACTTGTAAGGTTGGGCGTGGAATCTCTGAACAGCTGGTGCTGGCTGTCGGATTCCACTGGCAGCTGACGCTGACTTCCTTGCCTTAGAATAATTCGGCTTAGTCTGCGTCTTCGGGTATGCTGGCGTCCTGTCAGCAGAGGATCTTGCCAGTTGAGGATTTTGTCTTGATGACTCACCTATGTATCTGGACTTATGGTTCCTATGCTGATCAGCCACACGGGACTGACTGGTATTACCAGCTGGTGCTGATGCATTTACCAGTTTGCCCTTACCCTTACCAGTACTGATTCGTTCGGGCTGATTTATGCTCAAATCTTTTGTAAATCCCAACCCGGACTTATCAGAAGGCTTTCTCCAATGTGATAGAGCCTTCTCCAAATCCTTTGAGCCTTTATTCAAAAAGTTTATTCTATTTTCTTGCTCCAGAACGAGATTGTGAAAATTATCTCGCTCAGTTTTTGTAATTTGAAAATCTTGGAGCAACTCAAAGTGATTCTTTTTCAAAGTGGCTAGCTCTTCACTGACTGACCTCGATTTTTCAATTTCCTTGGTCAAAACAGAAATTTGATCTTTCAGCGAAGCATTTTCGCCAGCCAAGACATTCTTTATTTCATAAAATTTTAAAAATTCTTTTTGAAGAATGTCTAAAGTGACAGCTTCTGAGTCGGAGCAACGCGACTCAGAATCGTCTAAACAAATAGAAGGCATGATATGCATTGGGGAAGCTGATGATTGTACCTGATCATCAGCTGCAAGTGCCTCTTCACTGTCAGCACTTCCTTCAGCTGACTCCTCGCCAAAAGCTGCCATGAGTGCCAGTAGAGCTTCCTCTTCTGACTCCTCGTCTGACGCATACTCCCCATCATCATGGTCGGGTATGTCAGGCACTTCAGTCCTGGTCAGCATAGCCTTGGCAACGGCCTTGGAGGCGCGCTCTTCAAAGAGCTTCTTTAGCCTTTCCCGCTCATTTTTGTCCACCTGTGGACATTCAAACTTTAAATGATCAGGGGATTGGCACTGGTAGCAAGCACGGGGAGCTCTCTTGACGAATTTTCCGTCAGTTGAGCTCAGAGATACTCCCTGCTTTGACTTGGCTTTCTCCAGAAGGACAGCCAGTCGTTTCATCTGTTGCTCAAGATCTGCGATAGAGCTCTCGCCGTCTTTTGAGTTAGATCCCGATGTGACTGGGATCTCTTTCGGCTGGTTGTGCTGGGCAGCAGATCTGTCAGCATGGAAGGGCTTCTTGTGCTTCCACTTGAAGTCCTTCTTGACGAAATAAGCTTCGTCTTGAGCTTTGATGCTGGGGGATCCGATGTTCCGGATGGCCTCATTCTTGTTCACCATCTGGATGTCCCACTCGTGTGCCTGCAACTGAGCAAATAACTCCTTGGGAGTCATCTTGGACAGGTCCTTCTCCTTCAGAGCTGTGGTCTTCACGAACCAGTCCTCCTTGGGCATCTTGGACAGGATCTTAGCATTAAGATCTTCATTTGAATACTTCCTGTCCAGGGACTTTAGCTCGCTGACGATGGCGTTGAATCTCGCCTCTATCTCCTTGATGGTTTCTCCAGGCAGCATCTGGAAGGACTCATACTTGTCCACCGCAACCTGCAATTTGTTGCGTTTCATTTGATCAGTTTCTTGACATAGACTATCAAGATAATCCCATACTCCCTTGGCATTGTTGAACTGGAGTGCATCCTCCATCAATGACTCTGGAAGACATGCCAGGATCAGTTCATGAGCAATGGAATCCAACTGATTCCGCTTCCTATCCTCAGCATTCCATTCGTCTTGGGGCTTTGGGATCACGGCAGCTGGACGATCTCCTAGCTGGTGCTGAATCTTGGTGATCTCAATCGGCCCTGTCTCTAGCACATCTTTCATCTCTGGATGAATGCTCTTTAGAGAGATAAGAGTCCTCTTCCGCCATGTATCATGCTTCACAGACTTGTAGTCGAGTAGCTTCGGAATATTCATCTTGATGTACCTGAGCTAATCAAGCAGACAAACAAA
>JAPKLW010010329.1:0-11377 GCA_026898455.1 Plectranthus barbatus | reverse complement strand
CCGTTGGAGCTGCTCCCACGAATCTCGGGGTGGGTCCTTTACGTGGCGGTTAGGCAGTTTTGAAATTCTCTTGAGGCAGACGTTATGCGCCCGTTGCCTATTTTCGACCGATGGATGACTGTTAAAGTAGTTCGCGATTCTCATGTCGGGCCCCCTTCTCACTGACCGAGCCACTCAGGACCTTGATCGAACTGCTCTTGATGCCAGTCGAATTGCTCTTGATATTGATCGAGCTGCTCTTTGTCGTGGTAGGTCTTGATCGCACTGGGCTTCTGCGACTTTATTGGGCTGGCAGTGCTGTGGACCATTTGCTGGGCTTCGGTCCGATATACCTGTTGGGCCGGATCTGGTTCGGACCACCAACAATAGCCCCTTTGGCTTGGCTGGTCATGTCTGTCAGGGCCTGTCAAGTCAAAAAATAGCGGTCCGGCACGTATTTTTGCAAACTATTTCCCAGATTTTGGCCCTTCGGACTACCTCATGGGTGGTTCGGCTTTGTTTGGGAGCTTATGAACACCTCTCGGCTCAGAGGACCAGTTCCTCTGTGGGGGTCCTCACCCGCGCAGCCCCGGGAAGCTGCTGCGGGTGCCGTCACCGCGGGCCCGAATCTGCGGTGTTAGTTTGGGCAGTTCGGGTTCTACCTTATTTTCATTTTTGGCCATCCGGTGAGCCCCAGTGAACTCGGATGGTTCGCAATTTGGGGTCTTATTGTGTGATACTTGGTTTATATCTGGGTGCGTAACCCCTATTGATCTGTTTAGGGTTCCAGTTTCCGGTGCCTCGTTGGTTTATACTGGACTACTTTTGTCGAACTGCTTTTAGCAAACTGCTTTCGTGCAGTGGTGTTTGAATTTTTGGGCGGCAAAACCGATGGAAGTTATGCAATTTTCGCGAAAACCGGGGGTAGTTTTGGGAAGTTGAGAAGGCATTATGATATAACCGTCGTTTAGGACGCGCGCTTTCCTCTCTTTTCCCAACGCAAGACTCTCCTTCTTCCTGTTTGCGATTTCCGACGATCAATTTCTGGCTTACAATTTCCGGCAATCAATTTCCACAGCGTGTGCTTGTGTGTCCTCATTCTTCCATTAACTTCGAAGGTAACGCACTTCGTCTCTACTCGTATTTTGTTTTGCGTAGTATCGTCGAATCTGCGTGGGGTTTAATCGTCTAGGGTTTTCAGTTTCTGGTGGAGAGTTGGGCTGACTAGGGCTCCCCTCTTTCTTCTTTTTCTAGGTTAATTTTATTCGAGATTTGCT
Organism: Plectranthus barbatus; assembly: GCA_026898455.1. Lineage (NCBI taxonomy): Eukaryota > Viridiplantae > Streptophyta > Magnoliopsida > Lamiales > Lamiaceae > Plectranthus > Plectranthus barbatus. The sequence goes on along the minus strand of JAPKLW010010329.1, from coordinate 10,121 downwards.
CTTTTCTTTTTATGATGAGTTCCTCAGTCTCTGATTCTCAAAACCGTGTGGGTTTCGAGGGCGGAGATGTGAATTCGATGTCGTCCTTTACTCCGTCACCACCTAGGGTTCATAATGCCCAGGATTTCATGGGCCCGGACTGGAGCCTACTCTTTCAGGGGCCCGAGAGGGGCAGAGTGAGCACAAGCCGCGTGGTCTCCAGTCCGGATTCAGACTCTTTGGATAATAGGGTATTATCCGAGGCGTTCCGAGGAGTGGATTGGGTGTTATCTGGTGGCGAGGCCGGTGGGTCTGGTCGGACTGTTGGGGTTGAGGTAGTGGAGTTGGACAAAGCGGTCGCGGAACCAGATTTGGCCGGAGATTATGTTCTTCCGGATGACTGGCACACTCATAGGGTACTAGGTGCGGTGTCGACGGTCACTCGGGAATCTCTGCTGGCTCTAGCAGACACCATCCCGGTGAAGAACGTGTGATATCGCATCCTAAGGAAGGCGAACCGCTGCTTTGATCCGCCCCCCAGCTGTGTGGCCTTTTACACCACCGTAATGGAGAACGGGGTTGGTCTACCCGTCCATCCTTTCTTCTCAGAGGTGCTAGCCTCCTACAACCTTTCTCCATTCCAGCTCGCCCCGAACTGCTGGTGCCACTTGGTCGGGGTTCTGCTAGTCTGGATGGACTTAGGACTAGGGCTCCCGACAGTTCGGGAATGACATTACATGTACCGCTTCAACCAATGCGCGGATAAGTACTACTATTATTTCACCCGGTGGTCCACGGGGACATCGACCCTTATCAAGAAGCCCCCTTCAAACTCCCCTGGGTGGTGGACCTCCTTTATCTACCTTAGGCTGAACGAGGAGAGGCCCGAGTTCCATAGACACGGCGGGATTCCAATCCGTGGGTCGCTAACCCGCTCCGCCACTTGAGTATTTCTTCTTTCGATCTCACTGACTTTCTGTTTGCCCCTGCAGATCATCCTCGCCCGGAGCTTACGCCGGAGGAGCAGGCTCACGTGGACAGGGCCTACGTCGTCACTATCGGAGATAGAGAGTGGACCGTGGTGCAGAACGGTCGGTACATTACATCAACCACCATCCTCGACGGCCAAGGAGTCCTTACCGAACTGCCAGAAGAGATGACTCGCCGCCGCCCTCCCCATATCCCAGCAGAGCAGGTCGCCGCTGCCCTCCGGGAGAAGAATAGGGCGAGGGATGAGGAAGAGGCCCGGCGTCGACCTCCGAACCCTCCTAAACGCCAGGAGTTGGAGCCCGAGCTACAGATTCTGCCCCCTCCGCCACCTTTCAGGGCTTCGGAGGGAACGATAGTCGAATCCTCCCGCCTTCCGACTCGCCAGGAGACCTTGCAGAGGGTCGAGGAGAGGGATAGGTGGAAGGTGAAGGGGCCCGAAGGGTCTAAACATTGCAGACATCACCGCTCCAAGGAGCGTGGGTCGCGTCGGGAGAACCCCAATAGGACCGTCGTGGCTACCACGACGCCCCCGGACCCAGTCATGGACTCTTTCCTGGTTTGCACGCGCCAGCTCCTGCTGAACCCATCTGCCGTGGACCAGGCGGGGACTGCCCAGGCGCGCTATCAGCTTCATCAGCTACAGGTATAATTATTGATTTGTTTTTATTTCGAACCACCGGATTTTCTGATGTATATTAGTTGCAGGCCCAGGTGGAGCTGGACACCGTCCGCCGCGAGCTCGACTTGGCGGAGGAGCGGGTGGTTGCAGCGGAGACGAGGGCTGAGGTTGCGCGGAAGGAGGACGAGGCCACCCAGGCGGAGCTTGTTGACGCACGGAAGGTGGCCACGGAGGCGCGGGCAGATACGGCGAGGCTGCTCGCAGACTTGAAGGTGAGGAACGATCAGCTCCTCTCTCTCGACTCTCGGCTCAAGACGCAGCACGAGAGCTATTTGGCTGAGGTTGCGAAGTACGAAGAATGAATCGCCTTGATGCAGACAGGCGAGGGGCTCGACTTCGGCGCATTCATCACCTCACCGCACTTTGCCGAGATGTACGAGGTATTTCTTTGACTTAGTTATCTTGCCACATCTTTCATTCGTCCTTGTCTAACCTCTTAGTAGACTCTCTCCGAGCAGGTCGAGAGCGAGGTCTGGGAGAGGATAGCGAGGAAATTCCCGGACATTGACCTCAGTGTCCTTGACGAGCCCGAGGCCGAGGGGAATGGCGAAGACCAGGACCAGGAGCGGGAGGAGCAGAATCAGGATCGGGAGCATTCCGAGCAACATACAAAGCAAGAGCAAAAACAGCTCGAGGACTCCTCCCGTGATATCGACGGAGGGCAGAGGCAGGATGAGCCCACCTCAGGCCCGACTCCGACTGATGGCTCTGGCCCGACTCCGGATGCCCATGTTGCCGCCTAGCCTCTTTTCAAAATTTGCATTAAAAACTAACATTTTTATTTTTGCATAAACAATGTCTTCTCAACTCTTTTTCAATTGAGCCTTTAATACAACTTGATTCTTGTACATTTGTGTGGCTTGATCTAATGGCGTCGCCCCTCCGATGCTTAAGTCAATAATTGGTGGAAAGAAACTTTAATTGAAAACGAAAGAAATAGCAGGAGTAAGAAAATGTTATCTGAGGCATATCCGGGTCATTCTTCGTGCTTGAGGACCTCTATAGTGGGCCGCATATTCCTGTAGTAAATTCGTGAGGGGTTGGGCGATGCCGAAGCATCGCCCCTCCGACGCTCAAGTCAGTAAGTGTCCGAAATGCAATTCAAAATTATAAGAAAAGAAAAAACTAAAAAAAAGTTTTAGAAGGGCGTATCTGGGAGATCAAGTTCATCGATCTCGTATCTTTAGAAGTAGTACTTCTTTAGATGCTTGACGTTCCAACTATTTCCGATCTCTCTTCCATCATGATCTTCTAGGTGGTAGGCACTTCGACCTATAACTCTGGTGACTTTGTAGGGTCCCTCCCACGTCGGTGCGAGCTTCCCTTGGCTTTTATCCTTAGTATTTTGAAAGACTCTTCTAAGCACCCAGTCTCTTTCTGTGAAAGTGCGCATGCAAACTTTCTTGTTGAAGAATCTTTCGACCTGCTTCTTCCTCTGGGCCATGCTTAGCAGTGCTTGGTCCCTTTGCTCGTCGATCAACTCCAGATTCTTTATCAGTTTCTCGCTGTTCTCAGCTTCTTGGCAGGTTTTCACGCGTATGTTGACTCCTCGAACTTTCGCTGGGATGACGGCCTCTTCATCGTAAGCAAGGGCAAACGGTGAACTTCCTGTCGAAGTTCTGGGAGAAGTTCGATATGCCCACAGGACTCCAGGGAGTTCCTCTACCCACTTTGATTTATGGGTTTCGAGCCTTTTCTTCATTGTGGCCATGATCGTCTTGTTTGTTAACTCGGCCTGTCCGTTCGCCTCAGGGTATCTTGGCGTGGAAAATACCAGCTTGATGTTGTATTGATCACAAAACTCTTGTACTTTTTGAATGCCGTGTCGTCCAGCGGAGCCTATAAGCCGTGAACTGGGTTTCGTTGTCTGTTCTGATCTCCTTTGGCACCCCGAATCTGCATAAAATGTGGGTCCATAGGAATTTGATCACCTCCTGCTCTCTTACATTGGCGAATGCTTTGGCTTCGACCCACTTTTTGAAGTAGTCTGTGGCAACCATGATATATTCCTTCTGTCCGACTCCTTTCGGAAGCTTTCCCACTATGTCCATCCCCCAAGCCATGAAGGGCCAGACCGCGATCGTGGCGTGGAGTGGTTCTGCATGACTTTGATTGGTCACCTCGAACCTTTGATAGGCTTCGCAGCTATACACGTAGTTCTTGGCATCCTTTCGTAGTGTGGGCCAATAGAATCCCGTTGATATTATTTTGTGCGCCAATGGTCGAGCCCCCTGGTGACTCCCACAATCTCCTTCATGTATCTCCATGAGGATGGTCTGTCCTGCGGCTGGGTCAAGGCATTTAAGTTGTGGCCCTTCAATGGATCTCCTGTACAGGTTCTCATTGTAAAGTGTATACTTGGCCGCTGCCCTGGTTAGACGTACGGCCTCAATCTGATCCTCGGGTAGGATGCCGTCTGTGAGGTACTTTCGAATTGGTTCAATCCATGAGTCGCCAATCGTCAAGTCCATAACTTCTGCAGTTTTGGTGGTGGCTGGTTCTTCGGCCCAAGTTATAACGATGGGCCTACTCTGTCTGATTTGCTTGGTGGAGGCCAGGTTGGCTAGTGCATTAGCCTCCGCATTCTCCTCTCGTGCGATGTGCTTTATTTCGCACTCATCGAACTCTTTCCTCACTTCTCGCGCCAGATCACAGTACTTTTGCAGTCGAGGTTCTTTGACTTGGAAGTGATCCCCCATCTGCATTACTACTAGTTGCAAATTCCCCTGCACCTGTAGGCGGCGAGCCCCTAGTTCTCTTGCGAGCTGTATTCCTCGAACTAGTGCTTCGTATTCTGCCTTTTTGTTTGTCGCCTCGAAATTCAATCGTATGGCTCTTTCAAACATTTCACCCCAGGGGCTCCGCCGTCTGATGCCAGCCCTGTTGCCATGCATATTGTTTGATCCGTCTACTTGGAGAACCCAGGGTTCCTTTGCCGCTTCTCCGACTTCTAAGTTCGCTATCTCCTTTTTTGCATTGACCTGGAGTTCGGTTGTAAACTCAGCGATAAAGTCCGCTAGCACCTGTGATTTGATCGTTGTGCGCGGCTCGAACTCGAGGCCGTAACCTCCGATCTCCATTGCCCACTTCAATAATCGTCCTGACATGCTCGGCTTTGAAAACACGATTCGCAGTGGGTAGGATGTTACCACCTTAACAGGGTGAAACTCGAAATAGGGCCGCAGTTTTTGCAACGCTGTTACCAAGGCAAGTGCTAATTTTTCCAATGATGTGTACCTTGTCTCGACATCGAGTAGCGGCTTACTTGCATAGTGCATGGGATGCTGTTTCCCGGATACTTCCTTGACTAGGACTGCTCCAAGTGCGTGCTCGGACACAGATAGGTAGAGTAATAGGGTTTCCGTCTTATCAGGTTTGGCAAGGAGAGGTGGGCTGGTTAAGTAATCTTTCAATCGTTCGAGCGCTCTTGCGCACTCATCCGTCCACTCGAACTTCTTTCCTTTTCGAAGCACTTGAAAGAATTCGTGCGTTCGGTCGGAGTATCTGGAGATGAAGCGGCTAAGTGCCGCCAATCTGCCTGTGAGTTTCTGAACTTCCTTCGGGCTTTGTGGGTGTGCAATCCCTTTCACTGCCTTTATCTGTGAGGGATCTGCCTCAATTCTTCGCTTAGTTACCATGTGTCCCATAAATTTTCCTGACGCCACCCCAAAGGTACATTTTGTGGGGTTCAACTTCATTCTATATCTGTTGAGAATCTCGAATGCCTGCCGCAGGTGGTGTACATGATCTTTTGCATCCTTCAATTTTACCAGCATGTTGTCTTTGTACACTTCCATCGTTTTGCCTATGAGTGGCTCGAACATCTTGTTCACGAGCCTTTGGTATGTTGATCCTGCGTTCTCGAGTCCGAATGGCATGACCTTGTAGTAGTAGATCCCCTTACTTGTCATGATCTTCTCTTGGTCTTCGGGGTGCATCAAGATCTGGTTGTATCCCGAAAATGCATCCATGAAGCTCAGTAGCTCATGCCCTGCGATTGCGTCGATGATGCAATCAATGTGCGGAAGCGGGTATGGATCTTTTGGACATGCTTTGTTGAGGTCTGTGTAGTCCACACAAACCCTGTTCTTCCCGTTCTTCTTCTTTACTACCACGATGTTGGCGAGCCACGTCGGGTACTTCACTTTCCTCACAGATTCGATGTCTAGTAATTTATGTATTTCCTCGTTAACCGCATCGTTCATTTCAGTTGGGAATTTCCTTCTCCTTTGCTGCACTGGCATGTGATTAGGGTTGACCTGCAGCCTGTGTGTCATCACCTCCGGATCAATTCCAATCATGTCTTTATGGGACCATGCGAACACGGCCCGGTCGGAACTGAGGAACTCGATCAATTATGTTCGGACTTCTGGGTCCAGTCCGGCGCTGATGTTCATCTTCTTCTCTGGATCGGTCGGGTCAAGCTCGAGCTCCTCTGTTTCTTCTGATTCTCCTGCCGGGGTAGCGGTTCGCTCTTAGCGAAGTGCCGTTGGGCACATACTGTCTTGAAACTAGCATAGTAGCATTCCTTGGCAGCATTCTGCTCGCCTCGAATCGTACAAACTCCCCGGGAGGTTGGGAACTTTACCACCTGATGGAACGTTGAAGGCACGACCTTGAACTGATGCAGCCAAGGTCGCCCTAGCAGGGCGTTATAAGCGCTGGGGGCGTTGACGACCATGAAAGACACATCGTGGTGTGTCCCCCCATAGTATGTTGGCAGTACCACGGTTCCGACCGTCATCTGGACACCGCCATTGAACCCGATCAGCGGGGTCTACGATCGAACTATCTTCTCCTCGGGGATCTTCATCTCCTTCAATGCATGCATAAACAGGATGTTCGCCGAACTCCCATTATCAACTAGGATCCTCTTCACAAGGCAGTTCGAGATTAGCTAAGAGATTACTAGAGCGTCATCATGAGGATGGCTCAATCCTGGTACTTCCTCGCTGGTAAACTCGATCGGATGGTGATCTGGATTCTTGCACGGGGCCACGACTTCCTCTCGGGTTAGTCACCTGGCTTTCTTGGCTGCAGATCTCGTGATCCTGCTGATTTCCGATCCCCCGATGATGCAATTGATGGTTTGAACCGGCACGGGGGACTTGGGTGCATCCGCCTTTGCGGGTCCTGATTCATCGGCTCGCTTCTCCCGAGTCCACATTCTTTTCCCCCGGTCCGACAGATATTCGAACAGGTATCTTTTCTTTAGAAATTTGACCATCTCGAGGCGTAGGGCCCGACAATCCGCGGTGGTATGGCCATGATCATTGTGAAATTCGCAGAATTTCTGTACATCCCGCGAGGCTGGGTCGACCTTCATCTTCTGAGGCCATCTCACTTTCTCTAGCATTCTTCGGAGTACATTCTGAACCAGATCAGCTGGCTCGATCGACAACGTGTACTCCGAATGTAAGGACCAAGGTTGCTAACATGTGGTGGCTTTCTGTAAGGATGCGATCTGGGAGGTCGTCTGTCCCTCTGATCACGTTGGCTCTCGTCACGTGTGTTGGGTCTTCCGCTGTTGCGGCGTGCTCGCCGGTAAGGCTCATCCTCCTCCCACTTGATAAGCGCCCAGGCTCTGTTCAAAGCATCATCCATCGTTTGGTAGGGGTAGATGGAAAGTTCGTGATATAGATCGGAGTCTAGATTGAGGCCCTTTGTAAAGGCTCGCACAGCGGTGCTATTGGGGCAGTTAGGTACTGCCACCAATTCTTCATTGAAGCGTGATAAGCTCATTTTATACTCTCTTATCGCATTGTTTCTCTTTTCTTTTATGCATTTTAGCTTGTTTTCTTGAATAAATTGAGCATGAGTATATATTAGAGGGTTTTATGCTTATCATGGTAAGATTTCACAGGTTTTAGGCCAAATCCAATGGAAACCCGTACCGAAAGCAGCAGATGTTCAAAGAAACAGTCACGACTTCTTCCACCGATGGAATCTGAGCTAATGGAGCATGTAATTTGAAAGATCTTTGAATTATCTTTCCAAAGCAACTGGAATCGGGTCAATCGGAGTTTGGGAGTGAAAGTTATGGCCAAAACCGTGAGACTGCGCAGAAGGGTCGAAAGTGGCGAAATTGGTCTCTGTTTCGACCGAGTTGAAGGCCATCTCGACCGGGGCAGATCCATCTCGACCGTGGCAAGGGTCATCTCGACCGGGGAGAATTATTTTGGCGAAATTCTGGGAGTTTTTCACATATTTTGGGCGAGAATTGCTTGGGATTCAAGTTATACATCAATTTGGAAGCAATGAAGACCCCAAAAGGGAAGTTTCAACCAAGAAAATCATTCCTTTTGAAGCCATCAATTCAAGAAGGAAATTCCTACCATCCAAGGCCTCAATCCTACTACTATATAAACTCTTGAATAGCTCAGAATTAGTCTCCCATTTTCAGTCCCCTTTTCAGTTCCTTTCAGTTGTTGAATTTTTATCTTTAATTTTCTGTTTTTACTTTAAGTTTTTGAGAATTCCTCTTTAGTTTTTGTTAAACCTTTATTGTTTTTAATGCAATCTTTAATTTTCCCTGCAATATTTTTCTTTAATATGTTAGGCTAGAACCCTAAACAGGTTATAGGGTTTCTCCATCTGTGATGCATGTTTTGATTCAATAATTCAAACTCTTTAAACTGGTTTAAATCCTATGTTTTATTTTAAGTCTATTCTCATCGAAAGATCGAGAGATGAAGATTGAGGTAGGTTTCAGTTATTAATCGAAGGATCGAGAGGTGAAGGATTGTAATAGGAAGTTAGGATTTAATACTTTTGATTTTCTGTTTGACCAAGTAGATTTCAATCGTAGGAAAAATCTAATCTTTAACAGAATTGATTAATTGGTGTGTTTTGAGACCGAAAGGAGATTTCCACTAGTTAGTAATTTAGGATTTAATTGCCCGACCAAGGAATTAATTCCACATTAATAGATTTTCCACCAAAATATCTTTTCTGGGTTTGAATATTTGTTTCTTGCATGTTGATCAGATTGTTAGATTTCCCTAGAATCTGCGCTTTTTAATATTTGTTTTTATCCCTTTAAATTACTTGTTTTGAAAACCAAAAATCCCTTCAAAGTTTGATTTACCCAAACAAAGGTTTTGAAAACCATATTCAGTACATGATTCTCCCTCGTTGCACTATCCCTGTGGGTTCGACAACCTTCGGGTTATTATAAATTTATTTGCCCTTTACTATAATTTGTATGCAGATTTAACATCGATCAAAGCGCGATAGGTATGCCCTCAAGGGCTCACCTAGTCTCTGGATCACCCCCATAGAGATCGTCCGGGTGCTTATCAAGGCGCCTGCTGCTGGAGTATTGCCGCAAAAATAGCTGGTGCAACTCCGCAAATGTAGAATTCGAACTCCGGGGCAGGTTGATAAACCATTGAAGAGCGGGCCCCGTTAAGCTCAAATCGAAGCTCTTGCACATGCAAGCTTCCATCTGGGCCCCTGGAATTGCTAGTGCCAACATCTTCTGCTGGTATACGGCGATGTGGTTTTCTGCATCTGAAGTCCAATCGTAAAGGACGAAGGTGGGCGGAGTGAATCTGGATGGTAATTCTGCCCTGGCAATCTCTGGCAAAAAAGGGGACTCCGCGTAGCTCTCACAAGGTATCGTCCTTTCTGGTGGGGGAAGCCCGGAGACCTTGGCAAGTAATGACTCGAAATACCTGAGCTCTGCTCGAATCGCCGTTCGATCTGCTGAATAGCCTGCAGCTCTGGCCGACTCAACTGGTTGGCCTGATCCCTAAGGGTAGGTGGATCCCTCGGGGTTCTCTCAGTATTAGCCCCTTCAGTCTGATCGAACTCAGCTTCCAAGTTCCTTGTAGTATTCTGGGTACTCCTCTCCGTGCTCCTGGGCTCTTCGACGATTGGCTGCCTGTTATTGTTCTGCAACTGCAGCCTCCAGTTCTCCCTCTCGAGGAGTTCGTACCTCCTCGCCATGTCTTCCATCCGAGCCCCCATCGATTCAAGTGCGCCTCTTGTGCTTTGTACTTGTGTCACCAGTCTCGAGACATGAGGTTCCTCCAGAATGTTTGGTGGCGGCGGCGACAGGAACGTCAGTTCTTCAAGAGGAGTGACATTGAACGCCCTCATCAGATCATTCACCGTCCCTGGTGGAATGCGAGGCCCCACTGCTGGTTGCAGTGGCTCGTCCTCGTCCTGGTGCCACCGGAGCCCGTCGACCTACTCCAGCCGGAGCCCCTCGTCCTACTCCGGGGTTAGATCCTCTGCCTCGACCTTCTGCTGGAGTGGTTCTCTGATCATCAATTTCGACAACATGAGTGTTGCCTGGATCACCCGCCATTCCTTGCAAAGAAAACACATAAATTGCTCTCGGGGCCCCATGGTGGGCGCCAAATTGTTGAGGGTAAGATTATCGGAAAATCAGAGCCCCAAGAATGGTAAACGAATTGAACAGAGAATAGCGTAACAATCTTTGAAAGAAAATTACAGGTGAATGGTT